>JAJOOF010023194.1:0-11237 GCA_029582545.1 Solanum lignicaule | reverse complement strand
AAATTTATTTTTTAGTACTATTTAAAAAGGAAAAAATTAAAATATAATGAAAGAGGAGTGTATAAAAGTAGGTGGGCCATCTTGGTGCCACGTGTCGAAAGAAGAGTGAATTTTATTCACTCTTCTTATGGTGCCACGTGTCGAAAGAAGAGTGAATTTTTATTCACTCTTCTTATATAGTAATATGATTGCTATAAAAAATTTCACTAAAAAGAAAATTAATTTAACGGACTAAAAAGGAAATTTAGTAATATAACCAACTGCAGATAATAATAACGTGTTCATCAAGTAAACTTCATTTTGTTGCTGCTTAAACAAAAAACTGATTCTGCAGAATTTCAATCTTCTGAATTCGTTAACAATGGTGGAGGAGGTCAAATTCTTCCCTTTTTTGTTGTTGTGAATACTAGTTGCTTATCTATTTTGCGTTTTCTATTTAACAATTTGCTTATCTGTTGATGTTTTTTCCGTAACTGTTTTTTTTTCAGGCTGTAATGATCTGTATTGATAATTCTGAATGGATGCGTAATGGTGATTACTCGCGCAACCGGTTTGATGCACAATATTCGGCTTTTACTTCGATTTGTGGTTTTAAACACCTGGTTGGTAGTGTTTTGCCCATTACCAATTGTTTTTTAGTTATACAAAACTGGTATTATCAGTGTTTATCAATGGCGAAATGTTAACATTAGAAAAAAACCAAGTGTAGTGTAAAGTTTTAAGCTCAATCTGACGCTGTTAGTTTCATTTGTGGTGCTACAATCCAGGTAGTTTATTCAACTTTTGAATTGCTTGTGATAGCGTTTTGGGTATAACCGATTACCTTCGAGTTATATAAAACTGCTATGTATCAATGTTTATCAACGGCGAAAAGTGAACCCTAGAAAAGACTAATAGTGTAGGGTTTGAAGCTCAATCTGATGCTGTTAGTTTCATTTGTGTGGTGCTAAAACCCAGGCAGTTTATTCAACCTTTGAATAGCTTGTTGACGGTATTTTTGACCATAATTGATTGTGTTCGAGTTATACAAATTGCTATGCATCAGTGTTATCAAAACGAGAAGTGAACCTTAAAAAGAGGATCAAGTATAGTGTAGAGTTTAATGAAGGAAAATGCAAATGTAGATATTATAAAAAAGTATATATGTAATTCAAGAACAACAATGGTGCTCTACTAACTGAAATAGTTACTGGTTAGTGGTATCCTCTTCAAGAGGGAGCCCATGGGTAATGAAACACCCGCCATAGGTGCTTTGATGCGGTAAGCTCAACATGTTTTGCATCTAGCTTCTGGGCTTAAGTGCGCCTCAAATGAGTTTTTGACAACACTGTTGTGAATATAGTCGAAGACTTTCCTAAAAAATCCTTACTTATAGGAAGTGTGTGAACTATCACTAAGTAGTGGGTGCAATGGTCCTCCATAGACCATACCTACTGATCATGAGTTTTACTCTTCTTAGGATTTCCGTGAATAGCTGACTCAATGACGTTACAGTGTATTTCAGCAATTTCTTACCTTTTAGTAAGCACCGAGTCTATACTCTTGACTGTTCCATTGTGTGATTTGGTTAATCAATTTGCAGGCAAACCCTGAGAGTACAGTCGGAGCATTAACCATGGCTGGCAAAGGAGTTCGTGTATTAATCACTCCAACCAGTGACTTTGGAGAAATGTTATCTTGCATTAACGGTAAGCTTCTCTGCATGGCTATGCTTTTCTTCGTAGTAATTTATTACTCTGTAGACGCCATTAAAATCACTTCTATCGGTTTTGCAGCTTGCTATCTTGACATTAGATTTAATGGAACCTAGGCTTACTAGAATTTTCTGAGATTATGATGACTAGAACAAGTATGGGAGATAAGTGTTTGGTTTTGAGTAAGGACTCTATGCGGTTCTAGTGCCACTTCTGTAGGATCTTGACAAAGGTTTTTCCAAATTTTACTAGTTAGTACTCTAGATTTGTTGGTGTTCACTTGCATGTGCCTAAAGACACTTGTTTCTTCCAGTTCAGGTATTCCTTCTTTACCATTTGTGCAGTAACATTTTTGTCCTCCGATAGAAGATTTACATAAGAGGGTTACCAATATTCCTGATATCACCACATCTTCTGTGATGAAACCTACTTATAGCCTTCATAATTTTTTTTTAGTTATCCATAAAATTTGCAGGTATGTGATATCTGTAAAAAGAGAGAATGAAAATGTGTCTTTTGCTTAATAAGATGTAATAAAAGATAACCTGTCCCTACAGTGTCTGATAGCATTTTTAGTCCCTTCTTTTGCGAAGGCAGAGGCAGAAGCTTTTAAATGCCAGCTGAATGACAGATACAAAATGAAACGAAATGAGAAGGCTGACTTTCTTAGGATGAAACAATGGGTGTAGGATAAAGACCTGCAGGTATGTGATATTAATAGCATATTAGTATAACAAATTGGGAGGCGGAAAGAGCGGTAATGAATAAGATCCCAAAATTTGAACTGAAAGGACTGGTAATGCCTAAAGGATTGGGAAATTTTTTTTGGATTTCTTTTTTATTTTCTGCCTAGAAAGTCAGTAAGATCCTCAATTTTATTTCCTCAGTTAATAACTACTCATTTATATGTTGTACTAATCTACTTGCAATCACAATAGAACATCCATTGCCTCCCTATTACTTTAATTTTATTCAACTGAAGAAGATGGTTGTTGGAAAGATAATCTCGAAGCCAGTGTAGATGCGGTGCTTGTCTCTCGAAGTGAAGGTAAAGACAAGACATTGAGGATTTTGAATCTGACTGCACTTTCCTCAGGTCGAACGGCTATAGATCCTAGCCCGATGAGAAAAGGGTTTCCACTGCCAGTGTAGACTTTTTTTCTTCTTTTTAGTAGGGGAAAGGGTATGGGGGAAGAACTTACAAGTGGAGAATTGAATTCTCACCAATAAAGTGAAAGTTCAGGTTGCCAACTAATTCTGCTACTAGGATTCTCCTAAAGCCAGTGTATGCTTCACTATAATGTCTGTATGATACTCACATCCTTGTTACCTTCAGATGTTTTGTTAACTATATATTGTCTAGTAATCTCCTTTTAATAGTTCCATTTCAATTTCTTATGTGATTGGCTTTTCTTACCTTTCTCAGGATTAAATATCGGTGGTGAGATGAATTTGGCTGCTGGACTCCAGGTGGCACAGTTGGCTCTGAAGCATCGACAAAACAAAAAGCAGCATCAGAGGATCATTCTTTTTGCTGGCAGGTAATGACTTCTTCCTGAGTAATTGTTGCTGCCTCAACTGTTGATTTTTTGTCTCTGTATTGACGTCTACTATTTGTTCAGCCCTGTTAAAGAAGACAAGAGGGTCTTGGAGATGATTGGAAGAAAGTTGAATAAGCATAGAGTAGCTCTTGATGTTATTAATTTTGGTCAAGAAGATAACAGAAAGGCTGAGAAGCTGGAGGCATTAGTTGCTGCAGTTAACAACAATGATAACAGTCACATCATTTATATTCCTCCTGGGGCTAGGGATCTTTCTGATGTGCTAGGGAGGTTGTTAGCAATATTTTATCATCTTTTACTTTGAACCAGATAATCTTTATAACATATCATATTGTTCATCTGAAATTGGCAGGAATCCGATCTTTACTAGAGATGTTGACTCTAGAAAGAGATTTGCTGCGGTTGCTTCTGGTGCAGGGTCTGGCTATGATTTTGGTGTTGATCCTAACTTGGATCCTGAGATTGCTCTGGCACTTCGAGTTTCAATGGAGGAGGAAAGGGATAGACAAGCAGCAGCAGCAAAGAAGGCTGCACAAGAAGCTGCAAAACAAGAAAAAGGAGAAATGCAGTCAACTTCCCAAGACGTTACAATGACTGAAAATGTCAGTTCCCGAAAGTCTGAAATTAAAAACAAGGCAGCTGATCTACTGGTTGGTGTCTCACTGTTTTAGAAATTTCTGAGGACCTTCTGAGTTATTAGAAAAATTATAGATTAAAAGAAGAAACTGGTATTCTTTCGAATCTTCATTTTTTGTTTGTCATTTTATTTTTTTGGTGAGGACTGGCGGTTCCATTTGTGGGCACATGACATATGCATGTTAAAAATGATAGGTCCTTTACGGGCAATCACTAAGGCTCGTCTTCAATTTTTCTCGGCCTATTGGAGCTTGAGACTACATGGAGATTTGAATCTCTAGTAGGGATTTTACACACGACCATGTATGGAAGTAAGACCAAGCCTTATGTGTGAGGTGTTAAGTTCCACATTGTCCTGGTTGCTGGTGCCTATTGATTGCCCAAATTTGGGAAGGTTGCAACTTGCATGTATATACACTGTTTCTCTTTTTCCTTTTTATTGAGGGGATGGGGGAAGGAGGATAAGAGGGATTGTACTTGTTAGCCAATTATTGGTCACGTACAAATTGATTTGTGGGATTTCTTGAATCCTTTATTTTGTCGAGCTTAAAAAAGAAACATGGCCAGTTAGGATTCATATGTTCAACCTCAACTTGTAGTAGTAGTTGATGTTACTTAAATCCTTTATTTTCTCGAGTGTGAAGAAGATAGATCTTGAGTTTTAACACAATGCCAAAAAGTTAGTCCATAGGTGAGCATTGCCCAAGGCGGTAGTATAAAGAGACAATTACCCATATCCTTAATGCAATGTGGGAACCTGACATTTCTCCTCCACATGCCAAGGGCATTTGGAGCATGGACAATGTACGATGGGCCCAGCATTGGGTAAACCAAGTATAGAGATGAGTCTTGTTCTGAAACCATGTGAAGAAAGAGGGATCTTGGGCCTAACTTCACCCCAAAAGTTAGCTCACGAGGTGAGTATTACCCAATGACATATAAGGAGACAATAGCCAGTACCCTCAACCATTGAGACTGTTAACACGGAGCATACTTATATGTAACTATGATGTCTTCTAAAATTTTGTTTTTATCTTCTCATACCTAGCAGAGAAACTTGTAGAGATAGAAATTTTCAAGAAAATGAGTTAAAGCTTGTAGGTTTTATAATGTCTGGCCTTTTGTTACTCTCCAATGATATTAACTCCTAAAAAAATAAATTGATCCCTTACAGGATAATGATCATTCCCTGTTACAACAAGCACTTGCAATGTCGAGGGATGATTCTTCCTCCAACACTGCTACAAGAGACACAGACATGTCAGAAGCAGATTTTGAAGATCGGGAGTTGCTACTAGGTTGGTTATTATATTGGCATGCCAAATTCTGTTGTTGGCTTATATCATTAGGTCATGGACATACTTTTCTAAGTTTTTGGAACTGGTAACGTCAAGTTCTTTTAACTTGCCTTTTCAATTGATTTCTTGTATATGGTGAATTTTACCAACTGTTGTTACATACATTCTATAATATGTGCCTGTCTCACACTTTAGGAGGTTCCAGTAATTGCCACTCTCATTTTGTAAATAGTTTGCACTTTGCATAATGTATTTGAAATAAGAAGATTATCAGTGTTTAAATGTGATATATATTTGAAGAACTGCCTTTTTACCATACTCTGCCATCCTTTATATCATTCAAAATGATCTTTAAATGACAAAAGGTGCAAGTCACTGTTAATTACCTCTTAGATGACCTTGGTTACCTATCAAAACTTTAATTGCTACAAATGGCTGTAACTGTGCAGAATTCTTCTTACAATGTCAGCCATTTGTGCAAAGGTGCTAAGCTATGCTTTTCTGATACGTTCTGTTGCTTCTTATGCTTGCAGATCTTCTTTTATTCATACAGGACAATTCAAAAGCTGAGACAAATGTCACTGAATTGTTGGCAAACCAATCACTCGTGTCATCAATTCTTGCTTCAGTAAGTTCTCTATGCTGAGTAAAAGATGACGCTCCTATTAGTATGATCACAAAGTATCTGCTTATCCTATGGGTATCAAACTTCATATCTCCTTTGATTTTCATTTCATGGTATGTTTGCTACCCAGATTCTAGGTGTTGATCCGAATGACCCTTCAATTGAAGTTTTACTTGCTTCTATGCAAAGTCAGTCTGAGGTGAGTTAATTTGGTTGATGAGATTATATTAAAAAGCATGTTGTTAAAGTTTTGGTGTAGTGCCATGTCTATTTCTAATCTGTGTCTTTTACATGTTATATGGTCAATTTGTTTGTAGATAAGTTAAATATTAGCTCTTTCAGATGTCAAAACAGACACGCTCCTTGAGTTTCAGAAATATAGTCTAGAGCTTGAAAGTTAATCTAACAACTGTGGCACCAGAGACATCTGGGCACACCTACTGCGTTGTGTATTAATGTGTATCTAGAAGGCAATTCAAGGGTCTTTTTTTATGCAGACTTGTTGGCTGAAAGTGATGATGTATATATATATATATAACTGTCTTTTGGGTCAGGGGATTACCTTTTGTTTTACTAGATACTTTGAGCATTTCAATTATTACACCTTGCTAATGATCCAAAAAAAATGAAGATGAAAGAAACGAAGAAATACTTTTAGACTAAGCTGAGTTCATTCTTGAAGTAACGATGTTTTATACAAGACCTTTAAGGCCAAATCATTGCGAAAGAAATGGAAGGCAAGAAAGAGAGGTGATCAATGAGGTGGAAGGCAACATAAGGAATATGGAGTTTGTATTCTTCCTGTCATATTCCTTATTCCAATAGGTACTTTTAGCTTCTTGTATTGTCACACACTTTAAATGTGAATCTCATGTTTTCTTTGGGTTTAAGTAGACATAACGAGACACATTGTTGTATCTTTTTTGTTTTTATTAGCATTCCATCTCACTTGTGTCTATTTCATCATCGCAGAATGACGAGAACAAGGAACAACGAGAGGACAAGGAACAGAAAGAAGACAAGAAGTGAGGAGAATGCCCAAATCTTATTGTTCTCATAATTGTGCTTATATCAAAGGGATGTGAATATTATTTTTTTTGTAGGCCAACAAGTTCAGTTGGTAGTCAAGAAATGATGCAAAATGATGAAATTTGACTCTGGGGGTGGGGTTTATAGTGCTTTTTGTTGTGAAAAAAAAATTAAACTAGTGCTAGTTATCCTTGACCTTGCTTCTCAATGTGATATATAGTGTACTTAGAAAATGTCAATTGTCCAACTTGTGTTTACTATTGAATGCCATGATTTGAGTTGGGCTCTGTATTTGATGTCTTCTTTTTGTTGGTATACCAGAGTTGTACATATTGACGGTGTTTTTAGAACCGTTTAGTTGGTTAAACTGACTTATACACGTATCTTTTGACTTATTTATGTGTCGGATCAATATGCTTATAAGTCAAGTATTTGTAAGCCAATAAAAAATAATGAAAAGTGCTTATAAACTTATTGCATCGTCAATTTATGGCTGTTTTGTTTACGAACAGTAAACTTTCTTTTTGTTTATTTCCAAAAAACAGAAATTTTTATGAAGTACCCTCCTTTAATTTATGTAACAAAGTGAAAAAAAAATGGCCCATGCAGGTCTCGAACCTGCGACCTTCGCGTTATTAGCACGACGCTCTAACCAACTGAGCTAATGGGCCTCATGTCTTTCAATTAACGCTAATTATATTTACTCTCAAAAAACAATTTCATTCAATAGTTAAGCATTGAGGTTAATGATTTGGGGAAGAAGATGGATGAAGAAACTCAGATTTCAGCCATGAAAGATGATTACGAGGTAACAAAATTCTCCATTTCATTGTTATTAGTATGTTTTGTTTAATCTTGTGACTACTGCTGCCAATTTTTTGCTCTAATTTTTAATTGAAACTGTTTGAGGAAAAAAAGGGTTAATCTCATATAGGTCTTGTAATTTGAACCTTTTATTGAACTTCAATATATATGGAATGGGGAGAGGTTGAGGTAGGTCGAAGAAGTATCGGGAGAGGTGATTATACATGATATGGCGTAACTTTAATTTATCGAAGACATGATATTAGATAGGAGGATATGAAGGTTGCGGATTAGGATAAGAGGCTAGCAGTAGTTGAGCTTTGACTCGCGTTTTGCCGGGTTTAGACTTGATGGGAGCTTGTGAGCATCATGTCAGTCGTAGAAGATAATTTGAAGCTTTTATTGAACTTCAATACATATCTAATGAGATAGATGAAAAAAGTATTGGGTAAAGGTGATTAGACATATGATATGTTGCGACTTCAGATTATTGCGTGTATGATATATCTTAGATAGGAGGATATGGAAGTCCTTGATTAGAATAGAAGGTTAGTAGGTAGTTGAGATTTGACTCGCATTTCGGTGGGTTTTTTCCGTAAATACATTGATTTGATGCACTTGAGCTGAGGGTTTATCGAAAATAACATCTCTACCCTTCAATGAGGTAGAGGTAAGATGTGCGTACACTCTACCCTTAGCAAACTCCATTTGTGGGATCAAACCCGGTATGAAGTTGTTTAAGAGAACAATAATCATCAATTCTCTTATTGGAAACAACCTCTCTACCTTCCAAGATAGGGATTGGATCTACGTATATTGAGTCATACATTACAAAATGTTCTTTATTGAGGATCAATCGGATTTATTATGTACCTTTTCGTCCCTAAGACCTTTTCCTTGAGCCTAGGGTCTATCGGAAGCAACCTCTCTACCTCCCAAGGTTAGGGTAAGGTTGCGCGTACACTACCGTCCCCTCCAAGACCCCACTTGTGGGATTACAGTCAAAGTTGCGCAGACTCTTCACTTTCGATGCTGCACCCGTGTACGATTCTCCAAAAATACACTACTTTTGGAGAATCTGACACGCACCCTTTGACATTTTTGAAGAGTTCGAGCAACGTAGATTACAATAGGTATGTTATTGTTTTTTGTCCCTAAGACAATTTCCTTTTTACTCTGATAGATAAATAGGACTAACTCAACACTCAATATCTTTTGAGTTGAAGAAAGAAAAATGAGAATTCAATTTATTTAGAAAACCCCAAAAGAGTATGGGTTAGGACATCCATTTCTCACCAAAAAAGAATGGAAGAGATAAGTCGTACATGTAAGATCAATGCGTCCTTGCCACAACTAGGGAAGCTTTTAGATACGTAGGAAAAGGAAAAAGAATGAAATTATTTGCTGTGATACGATTTGCAATGCTACTTGATTGATAATACAGCTGTAGAGGGCAGAGTCCTTCAACTCTCTAAGGATAGAAGAAAATATAGGTCTTGTGTAGGTACAGCATTGCTTTCTTTCCTCTTAAGATTGGTTTCATGTATTGATAAACATTCCCTAGCATATGACGGCATTTGTTTGGATTTTCACCAAGCTTGATAGGCGACAGCAAGTAGTGCATATATCAGTGAATTTTACTCGTCTGACTAAGGAAAGTAAGCATGACTCGAAACATGAAACCAACACTATAAATTATTCCGAGCTTCTAACTTCCTTCAATAAGAACAACCTAAATGTGTCACTTTCATGCCGAAATACCGGATTTTTTTTATACTAGAGTCCCAGAACCCATGGAATGAAATTAAAAGTCCATCCCTTAGCTTAGTCTGTATTCGCAGCTGTTGCAACTCCATACCGACGCCTCACTACTACTTGTATTTTTCCTTAATTTTCATATTGATAGATTTTTTTAATTACTTTGGTTTCCAACTAGGCATATAGTTCCTTAGCAATTTTTGTTGCTATTAGCTTTTATCTATTGGTATAATTCAGGTTGAAGAAAAGAAGCGAGCTGCTGCAGATGTCTTGTTTCAATATTCAAACTTTGTTATGGCCTGCATTGGTAATCAAATTCGGCCGTGTGATCTGAGGCTACATTTGATGAAAGTAAGCGTTTTCTGAAATTTCATTAGCTCTATGTATGTCAAGGGAACAATTTCTTGAGTACTGTTATGTATTAACCGTCCAAATTTGAGGAAATCAGCCATCCCAACAAAATATGCCCTTGTAGTTGCCAACTTGCCATATTCCAACTGCTTCGACTAGCACACGAGCCCAAACGAACAGTTAGAAAGAACTCTTTCTTTTTCGTGCATTCTGTTCATACTCATCTCTTTTATCTTTATCTTCCCCGGTGATCGTCTCTAGATATCCCTTACTATCTTCTTATATGATATATGTAACTCTATGCAACAGTTTTATTTGTCCAACTTTGAGAATTTAGCTCAACCAATTCACGTGAGATTGATCTTTCCTGTATATCTATTCATCATGTGGCCCAAATAGCTCTAGTATGGGAACTTTGTTTGGTCTAAAGGATCGCGCCACCATCTTGGGTTTCTAGTTCATGATATTAACGTTTTTGTTACCACGAGATATATTGGCATTCGCCTGATCATTTGATGGGGATGAAATTTGGAACGGGTGTACTTGACAATATGAATCATTTGAAAAATAAAAGTATTTGTTTTGTAACATATCTTTTTACAAGATCAATTCGGATTGGCTTTGGTTCGTTTAGAAAATGTGGTTGGGGGACTATTGTGGAGCTATTTGGCATAAATCGATACCGACTCCTCCCCTCTGTTATTACTTTATGTTGAATTTGCTATTTCTTTCTTTAAAACCACTAAACTAGCAAATCACATACTGCTTCTGTACAAGATAATTTTTCCTTTACTAATAGAATTATTTTTCTTCTCAAAAAGAACTTGTATCCTCCGAATATGATACAACTGTCCGGTAATACATACACACCTCCAGCTTGAGATTCGAACAATGAATTCACTGCTTATTGAAGAGGAAAGTTTGAGTGCAGCACCTAGTTTATTTCTTGTCAAAATGAATTTGATTTAGTTTCTTTGATCCCAATGCTTCTAATAGCACAGCAATTGAACTTGATTTAACACCAGAGTTGTGGATCTTGGAGCAACGGTAAAGTTATTCCCGTGTGACCTATAGGTCACGAGTTTGAGCCGTGTAACCAGTCATTAATGCTTGCATTAGGGTAGGTTGTCTACAATCTACATCACACCCCTTGGGGTGCGGCCATTCTCCTGACCTTGCTAACGCGGGATGCTTTGTACATCAGGCTACCCTTCTTTGTAGTTGTGGATCTGCTCATATTTTGAGAAAACATATGATATAGTTGCTTGCTTTTGAATTTCAGCTGGCGATTTGTCGTCTTAAATAGTTTTTTTCTGGTCATATTTACACTTTACTTTTCAAGAAACATCGTAAACAGTCTGAAGGATCACTCGTGCACTAGCGATAAAGTTGTTGTAATTGGTCCTAAGTATTGTTTTGCTTTGATTCAACTTTCTTCAGGAGGTCTCAGGATTACCAACTTCATTGAAGCAGGAGCGAC
>JAJOOF010023193.1:0-11599 GCA_029582545.1 Solanum lignicaule | reverse complement strand
AATCACCCAAAAAGAGCAACACTTTGAAGGTAAATTTATATGGCCATTAGGTATCAAAGAGATGGTGCTAACTCTGAAGTAATCAAGTTGCTCAATTGTTTAAACTAAAAGAAGTGAGTTCAAAAGTAACAATCAAAATAGCATATTTGCACGCGACAGAGATGTTAAACATAAATAGAACAAAATTGTGAAATTTGAAAGCAGATAAGAGCAAACGCAAAAGATTGTGAAAGCTGGTCTGAATTAAAGTAAATGCTACATGTATGGCCTAAAATGAGTTGATTTATTTGGATACCTTATGTGATATATTATTAATTATTATTTAAGTTATTTGTTACTTTCAAAAATATCTTAGAACTTTAATTTGCGCAATCAAATCAAATTGACTATCTCTTAGATACATTGCCGAATTCCCCTGTTCTTTGAAGTTAATGATATTATAGATATGTTTAAAAGTTGATTTGAAATTAAAACTTCATATCACATGTAATCAGTAACTTTGAAGGAAGAGAAATGTAGTGGGTTGTAAATTCTTGCAGTAGTATACTTGCTGGGTTTCAAAATATCTTTCCTCTAACTGAAAAGAAGATACATTAACCATAAACAATCAGCAGTAATTAGTTTTACTGCTTGTGGGTAATTAGGATTCACACTATCCTATGGAAAATTCGAAATAATATTCAATTTACAACAAAAACTTAATTTATCGGTGAAGTGTTCTGTAAGTTGTGTTCCAATACTACAGTTGCAACTTTTATCCAATCCAAAAACAACACCAAAATCAGTCACTGTCCATTATCAATACACAAACTTGAGAACTGAAAATTCTTTCAACATTAATTTGAAGGTTCTGAATGAATGTGGAATTATACCTGAAGGCTTGGAAATTGGAGAACGCGAAATCAATCCTTTTGTATAATTTGACCTGCTTGTTATTCTGAGTTTGCAACTTCAACTGTTGAAATTACTAAATTAATGGTTGTATTTTCTTGAAATGTGCTACAAACAACAGAAAGATG
Source organism: Solanum lignicaule (assembly GCA_029582545.1). Lineage (NCBI taxonomy): Eukaryota > Viridiplantae > Streptophyta > Magnoliopsida > Solanales > Solanaceae > Solanum > Solanum lignicaule. The sequence goes on along the minus strand of JAJOOF010023193.1, from coordinate 10,580 downwards.
ACCATGAAAATTACCTAAAATTTCAACTTTAATGTCATTGCGAATTTCATGGCAACATCAAAGAATTCGCAGCTTCCACCACTTGTTCGACATTACCTGGAATTTGAATTATCTCAGAGAGAAAATTAAACCAACTCGAAGCAGAAATTCCACACATATAAAGATTTATCTTCCCTTTTTTCTATTGAAAAATTACTAATTGAAAAAAGATATCACACATAATACATTTTTAAACTTTTGCCCCTTTCTTTCTATAGTTGAAGAAATAACATGTGTTGTACAAGAGACCTATGCTTAGTTGTAAGAAAACTAAATCAGACTCCATGATATTTTTTTTCTCCTGTGGAATCATTTTGTGGGTTACTATTGCAGATAATGAAGAATATAACTATATCTCCTTTCAATTTTTAGTACTCTTTCCAAATTTGATCAGATCATATGTCATGTATGAACAAAGATGTTACCATCTTTCTTTATTTTCTTTTAAGAAAGTTGCATCATAATCATCAGTCTTTCTCAAAGTTGATGCAGAGAGACGTAGCAGCTTATCCATACTTTGCATATTCAGAGGAAAGGGGGTGTCATATAGTGAAAATGCAAGGTTAGAGCAATATGTAAATCTGTCTAGAGAAGTAAGCTGATCTATGTCTAGTATGCATGCAAAATTTATGAAATGAAAAGATAGAACCACCCAAGCAGGAAAAATAAAGTGTTGGCAGGGTGATGTATTCAGAATAAGAAGATCAAACAGCAATAGCGGAACATTGTCTTTTCTACTTAGCAAGTTAGCATGAGAACTAAGCTTTTGCAATCAGTAGATATAAATGGTAAGATTGAGAAAAAGAAACTGCGTGAAAAAAAGAAATGTGTCACGGGAAAAGAGAGTATCCGAATTGAGGTTCACCTGATTTACAGAATTCTAGAGCATGAAGGCTTAAAGGCAATAAATTTAGAATAGAACTGCTACTCCACCACTAAAGCTCAACCTAAAACGTTTGATGCAAACAATACATGGTAGACATCTATGACCCTTGTCAATTTTCATGTGATATATTATATTATCTGAGACACCAAAATCAAGAAAAATGAGAGACATATTAAATGCAAGCCTCACACCTTAGAACATGGACCGTCTTCTATGTATGATTGAGTCTTGTTATTCATATGTAACATGAAGCTAGTCTGTAAACTTTAAAGTAGAACTTCGTATTACCACAGAACACCAACAATCCATTCATATGATCTCACACGACAACTTTTGAACACCTACCAAAAAAGATGAATAAAATAAATAATTTGTACTTTTAGAGTCCCCTCAAAATACAACCATCATTTATAGGTGAAGAAGAGAAAACTAACTTTGAAAAAATATCATCATAGAGCATGTAAATCACCTATCACATCCGATTAAGTTCTTTTTGTTAAACTTGTGAACTCGATGGGAGAAGTTTCTATTAACATAGAACACTAATAGGATGGAAATACACTTTATATTGCAGCACTCGTGCTAGGGTTAAGGAACCTTTAAACTTTTCAATTAACTTTATATTGCAGCACTTGTGCTAGCACTGATGAACCTTTAAACTTTTCAATCTAGAGCTGAATCATGACTGCAAATGAAAATACATATATTTTGAGATCAAATTCCGACTATGTAGTCAGGGTAGATGGTAGTTGCAGGTACTTAGAAGAGCAACTTTCACATATAGGCTTAGTATATAACAATGTTGTGTGAATTACTGAGTAACAGCATACAGAGTTAAAGTGCAAAGATGCTTATGCTGAATGTAAACATAAAATTGAGCCATATATAATGGTAGCATTTGATGCCTAAAAAAACACGTATGTATACAATGTTGTTGAGTTGATATCACTAACCTTGTTCAAATCATAGCCGCATTGACCTGCATATCCAACTTGGGACTTTCTTTAAAAGTAAGTAATCTTTTGGCAATAAATTAGCATTTTGTAGATTGACTTCTAACTTATTTCTACCTGTGCATGGTAAGAAGCAATTATTTGTTATACATAAAGGCACGAGAATACATGTTTTTTTATTACTTTGGTAGAAAGAAGCATACCTGTATTTGCAGTACGTCTTGAACTGAATTTACTTGCAACATGAGATGTAGTTGATGTTGATCCTAGTATGATGAATAATAATATTTAGAGACAGTTAGCGAATTATTCAAAATGAATATAGTCAAAATAGTTGAAGTAATATTTCTGAACTTACCTACTTCGAAGGTAGATAGGCAATTAACTATACGTTCTCTTGTAGTTGAAGTAACTGGTAGGTGTGTAGGTTCGGAAGCTTCAACTACAAAATGAGGAAAATAACTCTAGTAAGAGTAGGTCAGCTGAAGCGTGTAACTATAGCTATAGATATTCAGAAGAGAGATTCCACAGAAGAAAGATAAGAATATGGTTAGCTGACCTTGTTGAGGAGATAACGAAGAAGTGATGATTGTAAGAGCGCCAGTACTATTTGATTGATGAAGGAGTTTTTGTCTTTTTGATTCAGCCCTTTTTTGTCTTAGCTGGGATAACAATAATTCTTTTCTCTCCGGTGACATCTGTGCATATCTAGCACGACGACGGGAATTTCTGTCAGAAGTTGCTTCTTGGACAGACATATTATCTCTATTTTCTTCCATTCCTGTTTTGAGTAGTTCATGATTTGTTAAATTAATTTAGAACTTAATGTAATGTGGGAAAAATATGTAGAATTGACAATAAAAATTGCAGACAATTGTAAATGACTGTAACAAGAGAACTATTGGGATAAAATACCAGACATTTGAGACATATCAATGTAGCATTTGGGAAAAGAAGAATTACAATGAAAATAATACATACAAACAGAATAGTGTAATTAATTTTCTCGGTCAAACTTGTCACACATGACTCGTTTAATGTGGTTACCTCAAAATTGTGATTTGCATGCTATTACCCTGAAATAGCTGTGAATTCCATAGTCATTAAAATTTTTGAAGAGCTTTCTTGAAGGATATTTACAGATAAGCAAGTTGATATCCTATTTATGCTTAAATCATAAGAACAAATGACTGCATTTGTCATTGCCGACAAAATATTGGGTATCATATACTCCTCACCTCAACTGAGGAAGTGCAACTCTGCTACTGAGAATGATAATTCACATTTACAAATCAGCTTTTGGAAAGATCATTTGAGATAATGTACAACAAACTCTTGAATTATCCAGTTGATAAAAAAAAAGTTGCAAAATCAGTAAATATCGTAAGCTAAATTTCATTACTTTCGTTGGAAATTATAATGTATATAGAACAGATGAAACCAAAGAAATAAACTTCAACTACTATTTCTGTTGAAAGAGTAGTTTTAAGAAGAGCAGGGGAAACAGAATTTTGTATTCTCCCTTTACTCTTTTACATATAAAAACAGTCAATACCTTCAAATGCAGTAAAAAATTTGGAATCTATCAACTTTAAACTTTCACAAAACAAACTAAAGGATATTTGAAGGAAGTGCTTCACAAAAACAAACTTGAACCAATGTACACATAAACGAAATGAGAGATATCTGACGGTATAAAAAAAAATGTTTCTGGTTAAAGGAATCAACTTCACCAAAATAAAAATTGGACAAATCCCAACAGGCCTAGTATATTAAGGACAAAGTGTTGAAAGCTCTAACCTGTTTTGACTACTGATTCAAGTTGCTAATATTGCCCATATAGTATCTTCCAAAGGTCCAAAATGTAAGCTACCCTTAAGCCACCTAAAATTATGCAGAAATTATGCACATTATCAAGACCTTACACATGATCAATATAGATAGAATATACGTTTCTAGCAAACTGATTTACCAAGAAAGTATATGATACATTCAATGACAGTAAATAATATGAAGACATGCACTTCAGCTGAACAGTAAATCCATCAGTATAATGAGAAGGGGAAAAATAGTAAGGAAATAACCTGGAAAGCTCCGCGAAACATCATAGTTGATCACAAGCCAAGAAGAAAAGCTCTTCTTGTGGGTTCTCTATACTTTCAACAACTTCAATTGGGAGTTTCAACTACAAAAAGAAAATTGGTAATAGTGAGAATTATTTAACCAATGTCTTTTGAAAGAAATGTCTTGCTAAGGTGCACAAGTTGCAGAAACATAGTGCAACTGATAAGACTTCTAAAAGTTTTATTGAAGTGCAACAATAATATTTGGTCTTACACAGAGGTGGTGAATTTAGTGCATAACATATAGAATCTGGAAAATCAGTTAAACATGGAACAAATGAAAAATTAATGCAAATTCTGGTGCATACCAACACTTCCATTGTAATCCTTTATATAATCTTATTTAGAAAGGACATTTTATATAATCCAAATTCTGTAGTTTAAAACAAACATTATTTTAATTGAATTTATGCCTTGAATTACAAAAATGCCCTTATTTGTATGCTTGTTGGAATTATCCCAAAGTTAACATTAGAATTACCTATTTGCCCTTGTTCATCTTTCCCTACTCCCACTTCTAAATAAGGGTAATAAAAAATGAAATAAGCTTTGAATTAAACAGTAATCCCGAACAAAGAGAGTTCACAAAATAGTTATTTTACCTCTTCGCAATAGAGAGCAGGAATTAGCAAGATTTCTAGCAATGTCATAGAAGATATAGAAACCAATCAATGTGGAGTATATGAATACAAGTTGAAATAATTCTTAGCTTATCATTATCTTGAAAATGATTGAAACAAACAGGACATTCACATGAAGTTGTGGGGTTTTATGATTCAAACAAACAAGACATTTCATGAACCTGTCGAATCTTATGATTCAAACAAACAATATTACAGCTTTTCTTGTATTGAATATAAGGGGTGATTGAATTAGAAATTTGACGCCTAGGAATTGAACTTACTTTTGTCAAAAAGACATTCGATATTGAAAGAGTGAAGGAGAAAGATCTCTAATCAGCAGTAAAAAGAAGGAACAAAAACAACAGAGCAATAAAAACAAAAGAGTTGGAAACTTAGCAGAAGCAGATTTGAAGCAGTCAAAGAAAATAAGATGGGAAAGAGTTCAAAGTAGATTCGAAGTGACAGTTGTGGTTGTTGTGATTGGACTTTTGAGCACAGGTGGACAGTCGGTAAAAACGACCATAGATGCATTGTGTACATCAAAGTTATATACATATTTATTAACATTTTCAAACATGGATATAGGAAATATAGGAAAATAACATACAGTTTATGATACTGAACCTAAGAATCCACAGAAAACCTAAGAATCAAAAGAGGAATGGAAAAAACTACCAATATAGGTTATTTTGAAGAGTTGGACACATTACCGAAAAATTGGGGAAGAAGGGGAAGGAAAGCTTACTGTAACTAAGGATTAGAGCAACTGTTGAGGAGAAATTGATGCAAACAATGAAAGAGGTAAACTCGATAGACAGGAAACATACAGATCCCTAAAAGTGCCCTTCTTCATCCAGCAGAAATCTCCTAAATTTAATAATTCTCGCCAACTCCATTACATTGGTTCCTTGTGGGACGGTTTGGATGAGTTGTCCTCAGTTTAAGCTTCCTCTTTTGGTCTCCTTTCTCTATGACTATAGTTCTTATGCGCTTCTATTTTTGGGTGAATGGCGGTTCTGCAATATATTTTTTTTTGGAACAATTGCACCTATGATATTAAAGTTAAAGGCAAAAACAGAAATTTCATTGATCTCCAATGTTCCAGATGTAGTAGATGCGTTGTTCATCGATAATTAAAAATAGTAATCATTTCAAGAGTTGGTTGTATTGTGAATACATACGTTGAAATGCAATGACTTTTCTTTCTACTCAAAGTAAACGCAAATGTCCACGTCGGTGAATTTAACAAATTTAAATACTTTCAACAGATGTCAATACAAAAGATAATAGGACTGATATTATAGCAGAAGCTTTTAGTTCTCGCACAACATACAACATTGGACCGAGAAAAGAAAAGATTAAAGAAATATTATTCAAGCTCACCGTAAAATGTAGAACGCCAACTGATTAATCTACTCGTCAAGCGAGCTGGAGAGACATACTGGTAGAGAATAATAATCCAACATTAGAGCTTCAATATTTTGTAAAAAAAAAAAAGTTGAAATACAGAGAAGAAGCGAATCCGCATAAAAAGGTATATGAAGTTGGAGGTCAATGGAATAATAAAACAAGATCAACTGAACACGATAGTACTGTGAAACTCAATAAAACATATGAGTCAAAAGGCAATGAAACTGATGAAAGCTAGAGATATATTTGAGAAGATGAACTAAAAACAGAGAAAACATAGTTAGAGGTGCTAGTCAAATGACACGTACTTAGTTGCACAAGCAGATGTATAAGACATTATAGTCCATACACAACTTTAAAATTTAATGATCGATAAAGAAAGATGACAATTTATTCTAAACGTACCGAAATATAAAGGCGAAACTAATGAGAAACACGTTGACTAAAAACACATGAAGATCGTAATTTCTTTAGGAGAATAGCAATGACGAAAAATATTTATCAACGTATCCATTATTCATTTAGTCAATGCCAATTTCTGAAAAAGAGATATGTACACTGAAAGGTAATCGAGCTTTCGCTACCTTCTTGTTTGTTTTATTTTGTTAAGTTCCAAGATGGTTTGATTTTCAGTTCATTCAATTTAGGCAACATGAAATGGAAAATATAAGTGAACAAAGAAGCTTTCAAACCCCTTGAAGGCTTAATAGAGTACTAATGATCGAGAAAAAGAAAAATGAAGAACAGTTATAATGGTAGCAGAATGTAACTCCTGAGAATCTGTCAACAAAAGAGCCAAACACTTCAGTAAATTCTATTTTATTCTGTGAAAGCTTCTTATCGATATTAAAGCAGAACTAAACCCTAATTTGTGGAACTGAAAGAACACATCTATTAGAACGGAATGCTATCGCAGATAGAAATCACGGGACAACGTAAATAGAGAATGGTGAACGAAAAACTGAGAGAAGAACGAATTGAGAGAGTGGCAGAACAGAGAAAGGCAACCTCATAGATTAGAGCAACTGTTGAGGAGAAATCGATGCAAATGATGAAAGAGCTAAACTCGATAGACAGCAAACATACAGATCCCTAAAAGTGCCCTTGTTCATCCGGCAGAAATCTCCTAAATTTAAAAATAACATAGAGTTTATGATACTCAACCTAAGAATCCACAGAAAACCTAAGAATCGAAACCGAAAAATTGGGGAAGAAAGGGAAGGAAAACTTACTGTAACTAAGGATTAGAGCAACTGTTGAGGAGAAATCGATGCAAACGATGAAAGAGCTCAAGTCGACAGATAGCAAACATACAGATCCCTAAAAGTGCCCTTGTTCATTCGGCAGAAATCCCCAAAATTTAATGATGCTGGGGAGATGTTGAATGGGTGTAGAGTTGTTAAAACTCTTATCTCAAATCAGCGGCCAGAAATTTGACAAAATCATGAAGAAAGATGAAGCAAAAGTAAGGAAGAAGAAAGTAAACTTGTAGAGAAAAAGAAGATGAGAAATGTCAGTCAAAGCAGCAAAAAAGGAAAGTAAAATTGTAGAGATAACACGTGTTTATAGAAAAAGAGCATAAAGACTCATTCAATTAACAATGAAATGGAGCCCACTTTTGTCAATGGTAGTACAATACTTGTTGAATAAAGTGGGGACTAACATAGTACAACTTAAATTACATGTGGAACAACTTTTTGGAGCTGTGTTGGTCCTTCACAACTCCCTCTTCTAAATAAGGGTAACTAGAGGGGCGTGGCCCGTGCTAGCACGGTCCCAACAGACTCTCACAAATAATATTTCTTTTATAAAAAAAAAAGGATCACTCTTCTCCATTTCTCTTCTCTCCATTTTTTCCAAGTTCTAGCTTGGATTGAAGACATATGTCATAGTTTAAAATTAATAATTGAGATCTAATTGATTAAAGTAAAGTCCTAACCATAGTTATTTGCTTCCATATATTTGCTTCTTAAATATTTTTGCAATCCAACAATCCTAGATTTACATTATATTTTTCCTAAATATATTTAAAAGAATTTCTTTTCTTAATTACTTGAGTAATTTTTTTGCTGTCAAATTAAAAATTAAAAATTGTGACCTAACATTTTTTTTTCTAATTTTCGGAGTAAAAAAAATTTTGTCACTCAACTTTAAATTCTTTCTTACTCCCTAAATGGAGTCCATATTGCTCTATACACATTGTAGTTCTTAATACTCTATTAGAATAATAAAAACGTTTTAAGTTTATTGTAATTTTTTGTCAAAAAAGTAAAAATATTTAGTAAAAGTTTTATATGTATATGCAGGGCAGTAAAGAATTTTTCTAAATATATTTAGAAAAAATATAATGGATTGCAAAAATATTTAAGAAGCAAATATATGGAAGTAAGTAACTATGGTTATGACTTTACTTTAAACAATTAGATCTCAACTATTAATTTTAAACTATGACATGTGTTTCCAATCCAAGCTAGAACTTGGGAAAAATGGAGAGGAGCCGGATCCAAAAATAATAATAGTGACGGTAACAAAAATTAGTAAAAGCTTACATATCTCAATGAATTATATAATGTAGCAAAGGAGGCATTATAATTAGGAGCTGCTAGAAGCAAATTACACACGCCACATGTCTTCTTGGTTAACTTAACTTTTGTTGAACAATTCTTGAACTTGTTTACATAAGTCAATCTTGTAATGACAATTCTGGCTGGATAAAACAAAGAACAACCTTCGTAGAAAAAGTGTAAAATACTTAGATCTAAGTGAAAAAATATCACAACCTATTACAAGAAAACTCAATGTTGCAACATGTATACAAATTCATATGCCATCGTCACACTTCATCTGGCTTCAAGCCGTGACCATAACCCAAGTGTTTCTTACGCAGAGACTGAAAAACACAAAAATGCACAAGTGAAAAACACAATTTTACCAAAATATAAGCATGCACTGCCACATGAATGTCTTCTTTGAAGATAAAAAATTACATTGAAAAGTTATCTCATTCTAATAATATTTAGGGGTTGTTTGGTTTGAATTCAAGTTATGATGGGATTAATTATGATGGGATAAGTTATGATAATAGTTTTTTTTATTGAGTGTTTGATTTGTTGTATTCAAAATATTTTAAGAACAATTTATTTTTTTACAAAAATGCCCTTCATGAATATAAAATGTAATGTATAAAAAGGGTTGAAAGAAACATTTTTGTCATTTACTTATTTTATTCCGGAATAAGTTATCCCGGGATTACTATACCACCCAAGGGGAAGGATAACTTATCCCAGTACTAATTATTAATCCCGGGATAAGTTATCCCGGACTTGCCAATCAAACAACAAATTAAGTGGTACTATAATTTAATCCCATGACTATTTGGTATTATATATACTTCACACCAAATGACCCCTCAAGTTATTGATCTAGAAATAAAGAAAAAATAAGCAAATGAGATTTCAAAGAAAGCAAAAATTATTTATGCATTACTATATTATAAATTTATTCAGCTAGATAAATGGCTAATCAATGAAAAAAACTTATGAAACATATATATCTAGAAAAATTATTCTCCGAAAAGAGGCAGAGAATGAGCAAGAGAGAAGAATTACTGTCTCTCAACAACCTTAGACTCTTCTGATGTTTTACTCTCAGAATTCTTCTTTGTACTTTTATTTTAAGTAAATCTTCTCATTTGAATTATCACCAATTGTCATGCAAATGATAGGTAACAATTACAATTTTTCATGTTCAAAGTCAAAATTCAATTTCCTTGTTTTCTTCTAACATATAACGCCAAAGAAAAATAAGTTGCATAGCATGTGGATCTAGTAACAATTGTTATATCATTATTGTAACACCCCGTATTCGAAACAGACAAAAATGCAGATTTTGAGAAGTTGCAGGTGCAACCCACGGTTGCCATCCACGGACCGTCCTGGTGGTTCGTGGTTCACCACTGCAACCCATCCCCAGCCAAGCTCAGAAAAATCGGCTAAGTCTCGACCCACGGACATACTCACGGTCCGTAGGTCAGACCATGGTCCGTGGTCTGTGTCCGTGGATCGAGACCTCATTTACCCAGCCTCTGACACAAACTACGGTCGACCAGCACGGACCGTCAATCGATCCACGGTCCGTAGGTCTGACCGTAAGTTAGGGTCAACAGCTAGTTAGCTGAAAATTATTGATGGGTCAACTTCAGATGGTCATAAATTTTAGCACAAAATGAATTAGGTGTCCCATGACCTATGATATGATAGATAATTGAATTATCTTTCCAACGTCACCGAGTTTGCTAAATTCCGACCTCCGAGTAAAAATTTATGCTCGTTTTAGTGAAGCCCTATCGGGTAGACTCGACCTACGGACCCAATCGACGGACCGTAGATTGAGTGATGGACCGTAGGTCCAATCCGTCAGTCACTCCGACAGCAGTTAAGTCAGGGGTCTTTTGGTCTTTTCCTATTTCGTTTAACCCCTAAGATACGTCGTTTAAACCCTAAATCATGAGATTTTAATCAGTTTAAGCCTATAAACATAACTAGAA
>JAJOOF010023192.1:0-14631 GCA_029582545.1 Solanum lignicaule | reverse complement strand
AGGCCTATTTTTGTTTCAAACAATCAACTCACTCTCACAAAAGAAGTTCTTACTTTTCTCAACATACCATAAGCTTGCCAATAGTGTATTCTTACTTTTGCATTATATTTCTCAAGAAATCAAGAGGACTTTCATTTGGTTGTAATGTCGGCTTAAGGTAAGGGAGGGAATATTTAGGAACCATTTTAGTGACTACACCTCCCTAATGCACATGTTCAACAATCTCCTTCATAGTTTTTCTTTCCTCCTAGTACACACTTCATGAATATTTACCCCTTTTTGTTGCTCCATCTTTGCCCTCTATCTTATTTATTTATTTATTTATATTATTTTTTATTTTTTTTTGTTTTTGTTTTTTTCATTCTTTTTTTTCATGCCTTTGCACTAGCCACCCTCACTTTAGATTTTAAGGTTCGAGTAAGGTACACATTATCCTTGATAGGACCAGGGCCAATGTTTCGAGCATAGTTCTGAAATAGCCACCCTCAATTGAGTTGAGGTGCACATTGTCACTAAGGACCAAGGCCAAAACAAATTTTTTAACTATCTTTTTCTTTTCCACACAATGTAGCATTTCACCCTTGATTATATCAACCAACAATTTTCAACCCTTCTTCTTAACATAGTGCATTAAAGATTTTATTAGGATCAAAAGACTTGGTATCAAACAAACGGGTTTCGACTTATCATGTGGCTTATCAATAAACAAGGCTAAAGGCTCAATGGGGCTTCACTAGGGATAATTTCAATGGTAGGCATACAAGTAGAGTCAAGAATTGGTTAATTCAAAGAAACGCCTCCATCACATTCCCTAAGTCATACAAGCTACTAATTCAATCACACAGAAGGCAGGTTCTAGATATCAAGTTAAGCAAGAACCAATCAACTCTCACCACACATGGTATCATGACACATATACAGTCATACCAACTAACATGCTCATACAACTTACATTACGGTATCACTACACAATTAAGCCCATTTATTTTATTTTATTTTGAGTCAAACTAAGAACACATGCTTATTACAAGGTTAACATTCTATTTCACTTTTCCAATTGTGACTACCCATGACTTTTGGCTAACTTTTTCGGACATAATTTCAAAAGGTCAAGGTTGGTTTCTCAATCCTACTCTTCTATGTGACTAATTTTCCCTTAAGATGGTCGGCATCCATCCATCATTGGGAACTGTCACTCCTATGACGACTCTAGGACTCAATAAAGCAGTAAACTAGTCCTAGTCGGTTCAAAGGGACAATCCTCAGTAAAAGTACCGAAAAAAATGTTGAGGAACCCAAAATTAAATCATAAAAATTTAACTAAAACTAACACTAGACTTGATAAAGCAATAAACAACTATATACAACAGAGACGTATTACCCCACCCCACACTTAAAAATAAGCATTGTCCTCAGTGCGCACAGTTTAAAGCAAAGTATAGAGTTTGGAATACTCCCTCAGGCCTCTAGGCCTCGTTGTCACCGCCATCGAACACCATCAAGGCATTAACCTCCTCATCATCAGCATGATCTTTCTTATCATCCATCACCTCATAAGCAGTAGCCTCATCATCATCCAGAGGCTCCAGAAATACGGGACCAGTCCTGCATAAGGACGGTGCACTCTCGGTCAAAGGGTAGTGATCCGCCAGGTTTTCCATCTCCTCATCTGTAATCGAGCGTCTTCCTATCCGCAGCTATAGCTCTGCCATACCGAACATTCTTTCCATGACACTGTCATCACAGGCTTGCCTCTCTTGGGCAGACAAGACAGGTCCATGAGACGTGTCTAGTGCCTTTGTTTGAGTCACATCAGCTAACTTACCCGTTAGATCTGGGTGAAAAGCAATAGTCCGGTCCATAGCCTCTTCCTCAATACCCCGGGCCCTCAGAAACCGGGTGATCAAACCCCCATAGCAAAAACGCCACCTCATATTATTCCAAAATTTCATCATGTTTTGTCTAAGAATCGCCCCTACATTAATGGGCATCCCCTTCATCAGAATATAAACCAACACCACGCTATCCCTTGTTACCTCTGTTAGATGTTTCGTGGGTAGTAGCACACTACACACTATCTTTAACCACACCCTAGCAACTTGATTGAAATTAGCAAAATGAAGGGTATTATGCCTCCCAGTATCCTTGCTACGCTCCCACCTAGCCATGGACTCTACCCCACATAAAGTATGTCGGATATCCCTATAAGGAGGTTTATCCTTCAATGCATTAAAGTCATCAGAATCACAATTTGGGGTCCCCAAAAATTCATTTAGTATCATAACATTGAGCTTCACATCCTTACCTCTAATAGGAACAATTTTATACTTAGTTTGAGTGAGCCAATTTGCATAAAACTTACGAACTAAAGACAAGTTACAATCTCCCGGATGATCAAAAATAAATCTCAACCCCAACTCAAGCACAATCCGATAAATAACAGAAAATTGAGAATGCAACCTTACCTCATGGACGTACTCGTCGCCTATATACTTCGGTTCGTGCTGACACCCAAACCATTCCCAACCATACCGCTCCACCGCTTTTTTCCCAAATTTTTGGACTGGTTCCCAATTTTCGAACCCGGATGCTTCCCCCTTCCTACTCCGCTTAGAACCAACCATATTCTTTGCTTTTGGAGCCATTGTAACCTGTGAAGAAGAACAAAAATGGAGAAAAAAAGTTGGGAGGAAGAGAGAAGTGGGGAAAAGTAGTGTTGGAGTTGTGGGTGTTGAGGTTTTATAGTGGGTGGTGGGGAAGAAGAAAGGTTGGTGGTGTTAATGGAGGTTTTTGAAGATGAAAGGTGAGAAGAAGAAGAAGAGTTGGAGATAATTTAGGGGGAGGGTGGGTCGGTTGAATTAGGTGATAATGGGGGTTGAATGGAAGTTTTAGGGATTTAAGGGGAGTGGGTCGGGTCGGATTCGGGTAAAAATCCAGATTTTAAAAATCTGGGTTGAGGCGCGATGGAGGGGTGACGCGCCAGCGTAGCGCCTTAACAACCTCGCTGAATCTTTATGCCAGGCGTGGCGCGCCTGCTAGTGCGCCTGGCTTCAGTGATTTTTTTGGGTTGAGGCGTATGGAAGGGCGACCCGCCAACGTAGCGCCCCAAAGTCCTCGCTGAATCTTTATGCCAGGCGCGACGCGCCTGCCAGTGCGCCTGGCTTCAGTTTTTTTTTCTTCGTTTTTCACTATCACAAGCTACGTTATAAATAATGAAAAATCCTATCTAGTTAAAACTAATAGTTAAAAGTAATTCCTAGATTCTAAGAATTTAAACTACGCTAAAATAATAATTCAAAATTCAAAAATAACTACGTATCTATTACATATTTTTCATGGGTTGCCTCCCATGTAGCGCTTGATTTAACGTCGTGGCACGATGCAGCTTAGATCATTTATCATTTAGCTCAAGAGCCTCTCGATCACGATCCAAATCTACACCAAAGTAGTGTTTTAAACTTTGCCCATTTACCAAGAACGTAGGGCCAATCTCATCTTTAAGTTCAACAACCCCATGTTATGTCATTTCTTACCACTTCGAAAGGACCAGTCCATTTATAATTAAGTTTTTCGGGGAATAACCGCAATCTAGAGTTAAAGAGTAGTACCTTTTCTCCCGAAATGAAAGTATGTGTAACTATGTGCTTGTTATGCCATTTTTTCGTCTTTTCTTTGTAAAGCTTGGCATTCTCATATGTATGGAGCCTAAACTCCTCAAGTTCATGCAATTGATATCCTCTCTTTCTACCAGCCAACTCGGGGTCCAAGTTCAACCTCTTAATTGCCCAATAAGCTTGGTGTTCCAATTCCGCCGAAAGATGACATGCTTTACCGTACACTATGTGATAGGGAGACATCCCTATGGGTGTCTTATAAGTAGTCCTATATGCCCACAACGCATCATCTAACTTCTCGGACCAATCTTTCCTTTGCGCATTCACGGTTTTCTGCAAAATTTGCTTCACCTCTCTATTCAAAACCTCCACTTGGCCACTCGTTTGAGGATAGTAAGCTGTAGCAACTTTATGACGAATACCATACTTAGCAAGAAGGTTTTTAACAAAATGGTTAATGAAATGCTTACCTCCATCGCTTATGATTGCTCTTGGACTGCCAAAGCGAGTGAAGATATGCTTCTTGATGAACTTTAGCACCGCTTTTGAATCATTCGAAGGAAGAGCTACAGCCTCAACCCATTTACTCATATAATCTACAGCCACAAGAATGTATTGGTTTCCACTAGATGGCGGGAAGGGGTCCATGAAGTCAATACCCCACACATCAAAGATTTCCACCTCCAAAATGTTACTTAGCGACATCTCATGTCTTCTTGAGATAGTACCCAACCTTTGGCATTTATCACAGCCCTTCACAAAATCAATAGAATCTTTAAATAATGAGGGCCAAAAGAAACCGAATTGAAGTATCTTATGCGACGTGTGCTCTCCTCTGTGGTGACCTCCATATGGGCTAGCATGACAACTTTCGAGCACTTTTTGAACCTCATACTCTGGAATGCATCTTCTTACTACCCGGTCCACACCTTGTTTGAACAATAACGGTTCATCCTAGATATAGAACTTAGCATCATGATTGAGCTTTTTCTTTTGTTGGGTGGTTGCACCCGGAGGATATTCTCCACTTACTATCAGAGATCGGGTACACAATTCCAGCATCTAGCCACTTTATCACCTCCTTTCTCACCACTTCTTTCATCAAAGGATTTAGCCGACTTTGATGTTGTGCACTCGGTTTGTGATCCTCTTCCATGTAGATTCGGTGCATACATAACGCCGGACTAATCCCATGTATATCAGCCATCTGCCATCCAATCACCTTCTTTCTCCTCTTAAGAATCCTCAATGCCGCATCAACCTATATTTCAGACAACTCTACTGAATGTATAACATGTAAAGTTTCATTAGTACCCAAAATGCATACCTTAGGTGAGCAGGCAGAGTTTTTAACTCCAGCTTGGGAGTTTCTTCAATTGAAGGCTTTGGTGGAGGTCCTAGCTCACGATCTAATGACTCGACTCTCCGCTTGCGAGTCTCCACAAGTGTAAGATTCAGACATGTTTCTATCTCTTGGGCCTCAATATCTCTATCTACCTCATGACATGTTAACGCTCTCTCTAAGGGATCTTCAGGCACAACTACTTGTGATTCTACTATTTGATCAACCATAGTAATAACAGACAACTCTTCATAGATAGAAGGCAATTTTAACGCACGGTAAACATCGAATATCTCAACCTTATCATGCGCCCTCATAGTTAGTTGACCAGCTGCTACATCAATCAATGCCCTACCCATGGCCAAGAATGGATGTCCTAAAATGAATGGAACTTCAGAATTAGGTTCAAAATCCAAGACCACAAAATCTACAGGAAAAATCAATGAACCTACTTGTACTAACACATCTTCTACCACCCCCTCAGGCCTAACAATGGATCTATCAGCGAGTTGGAGAATAAAATTGGTTCTTTTTGGACTACCCAATCCAAGCTTTAGATATAATGATAAGGGCATCAGATTTATACTCTCCCCTAAATCACACAATCCGCGGGTATGAACACTTTGCCCAATTGTAATCTGCACAGTAAAATACCCGGATCTTTTAACTTTTTGGGCAGTCTGTTTTGGATCCTAGAGCTTCACTTCCAGTAAGTGCTACAGTTTCATACTCCGTAAGTCTCCTCTTGCTAGACACAATGTCCTTCACGTATTTAGCATACTTTGGGATATCCTGCAAAATGTCAACCAAAGGCAAATTAATGTGAACCTATTTAAGGAGAGAGTGAAACTTACCGAAACATTCATCTTCATTATTCTTTTTGAGCCTTTGTGGAAAAGGAGGTGGTAATTTCTTTTGAGGAACATGTACCTCAACATTGGAGTTTTTTACTACCTCTTCCACCTTCTTTTCTTTGGTACTTACCTTAATATCTCTCTTCTTTGCAGCTAGTTCCTCTAATTGTAACCCATTTCTAGTACTTACCGCATGCAATTGCTTTGGGTTGGGCTCAGTATCACTAGGCTGCCCACCTTCGGGACGTAAGTTCAGAGAATTAGCTACCTGCTCAACTTGTTTCTCTAAACTCATTTGGGACATTTGGATGTTTCTGATGTTCTCATCCTGCTTATCTATACTAGCATTTAATTTGGTCCCTATTTCAGTCATGAGCTTTTGGAGTAGCTCTTCATTGGTCGTCCCCCCCTTTGGTGCACTAGGATTCGCGCCTTGGTTAGGATTTTTGTATTGTTGCCTAGCCTCTTGAGAACGGTATTGGTTAGCCCCTTTCGCCTGATTTTGGTTTTGGTTCCCAGCCCATGAGAAGTTAGGATGGTTCCTCCAACTAGGGTTGTAAGTGTGACCATAAATTTGCTGAACTCCACCCCTTTGCGCATTACCCACATAGTTTACGGAATTCGGGTTTGCCTCACATTGCTCAGTTTCATGAGTTCCACTACCATATACCCCACACCAATTTGATGCCTGTTGTACCATGTTAACCGATGCCTGGTTTAGAGCCATCTATTTAAAATATAAGGTCATGTTATGTTGCATTGCATCCAACTTGGCATTTATAACAGTAGCTTGGTCTACACCTAAGATCCCCACAGCCTTTTGGGTTGTGGTTCTCGGCATTTTCCCCTTATACCCTTGGTTTCCTTTGGAGAATTTATCGAGTAAGTCGAACAACTCTTCACATGTTTTAGCTAGGGCCTATCCACCTGCTACACTATTAAGAAGTGAACGAGCATTATAATCTAGACCCTCAAAGAAAGTGTGAGCAAGTACCTCATTAGTTTGCATGTGGTGTGGGCAAACATTCAACATTTGTTTGAAACGAGCCCATGCTTGATACATGTCCTCTCCCTAAGCTTATTATCTCACTCCTTAGCTTAGCAGTTTTCTTAGACGGGAAGAATCAAGAACTTCTTTGCTAGATAATACCAAGTAGTGATGGAGTTTGGTGTCTCAGAATCTAACCAACGCCTTGCGGCTCCTAACAATGAGTATGGGAACAACGTCAACCTCACATAGTTCGATGAGACTCCAGTTGGGATGTATGTATCAGTAATATCTATAAAGTTCCTAAGATGAATTTGAGGATCCTCGTGGGGGAGACCCGTGAATTGCCCATTAGAATGGAGGAGTTGTACCATCCCCTATTTCAGTTCAAATCTACCCCCCGGTGGAGATTTCCTAATACTATATGCCAAGTTGGCTATGAGTGGGGCTGCCACATCACAGACTGGTCTTGAGGGTACGACATGGGGTACTCCTTGGTTATTCAGGTTCTCTTGGTTGTTCACATTCTCTGGGTTATTCACGTTGTCTTGATTATTATCATCATTGTTTCCCCGAACACCTAACCCCAATTCTCCTGGATGTCCTTGATTCATTTTTCTGCGCTGGCATAAAACTCTTTCGGGTTCGTTGTAAGGTTCGACAAGTTCTCCCTTCCTAGCCAGACTTGAAAATCAAGTGCCTGCAATAAACAAGCTAAGATCAAGTAATTAATACCGTAATATGCTAATTGTAGACTTAAGAAGATCGAATATAAATCAATTTCTAAGTCTCCGGCAGCGGCGCTAAAAACTTGTTGCTCCCCAATAAACACGCAAGTGTACGTGGTCGCTCAAGTAATATAGATTCTTAAAGAAATGAGTTATCGTTCCCAAGGGAATTATGATTAACTTATATCCAACACTTAACTCCACAAATAAAATAGAAGTAACCGTTTTAGAGATGGTGATGATTGTTAACTACTACTAATTATGAACTAAATAAACGTAACTAAATGTGAACGACTTTAAGATGATGTTTCAAGCAAGTAAAAAACAATTCCAGGGCTGCAATATGTAATGAATCTCATGTATCATATTATTGGCTTAGAACTAATTTTTAGTCGTCAAGTTACTGATTTACAAGGTTAATTGTATGAGTTGGATTCACACCTCTAGTCGCCTACCCCAGCTAGCTATCTAACTACATCGTTGAGCGGGGATAAATAGACTAACTGGCGAGCATTTATATTTCATTATGTTTCGTAACCAAGCGAGTTATTTGTCCGGGTGTCATTTCTGAACACAAATCACCTCAACTTAATGGGTCGATCAAGCTCTCTATATTCTCTGGTCTATTTAACCTCTCCTCTCCCAACTCAAGTTTAGACAATATATTTATCTTATGGTGATCAATCATAAAATACTATAACAAGAATATAGAAGTAACTTAAAATGACAACCAATAATTAATTCAACAAGCTTTTAATAATCAACATTCCATTCATAGCTACAACCCTAGAACTAAGGCGTTTAGCCACTGATGCTATTAGAAAACCAAAAAATACAATTGTTCATGCGATTTCCGGAAAATAGAAGAGTTAAAAGATCAAAACCTAATAGAAACGTGAATACTTGCTCTTGCACACCCAATAAAAGTCGAACCCTTATTATGGAGCCCTAAGGGTCTATTTATAATGGTAGGAAAATCAGAGCCAAAGTCTATTACAATTAGGAATCCTTTTTTAACACTTTTAAGCTGGAAAAGTTGGGATCCCACTGGCGTGTTTCGCCTCGCATCGCGTCCAAACTTCACCTCTGAGGTTTCCACCATGGCGCAGCGTGCCTCTGAGAGAGCCTGAGAAAGCCCCCAAAATATTGGGCCTTGGCGCGTGGCGCTTCACAGAGCGCCTAAGAGGCCTCTCTGAATGTTGGCCCTTGGCGCCTCGCGCCTAGAAGTGCGCCTGGTCCTGGGGCCTTTCAGCCTTAGCTTCTTTTCATCATATCCTTGCATCTTTTCTTTTAATTTGACTCCAATCTCCTTGAGAGTTCCTGAAAACTCTAATCACATGTTTTATTGCATAATATCGCAAGTATAACGAAATCAAGCTAATAGACTCAAGATCATTCGTTACTTCAATCAATTCATGGGCAAATATTGACAACTTAGGCATATAAATACACCTAAGATCAACTGACGTAGTGATTTTAGGTAGCAATAGTAATACAACAATAGTAATGAATTATCTACTGAATTTGGGAGTACTTTAGGCAAATCCCTACCTGTTACTGGTGTACTTCAATGAACACACAAAGTTTTGTTTAGTTTGAAAAAGACGTTAATAATTTGGGCCTTGTTACTCGAGACTTGAATAAGATAGGAAGCATGTTAATTAACAAGTTGTTCTGACACATGAAAATGAGTTCATTGTTACAAAGAATATAGCTAGTAAAGAAATCAGTCCAAATACACCTATCATGGTTCTTTTCGATTCCAGAGGAAGCTAAAAACGTTTTGAATGTTTTTAAAGAAAAACTAGGAAACTGGGTGCTTCTATATGGGCAGATTTAGTTGAGGAAAAGGAAAACTTGACTTCACCTCTTATGAGTAAGTTAAGTCCTCAAGCATCCAAATTTGTGCCTAAAAGTAAGGCAAATCCTTTTACGGCAGTGACAATTGATAACTTAAAAAAATGTTTGGCCATGATATTGACTTGGAAAATGACATGTTTGATGAGGAAGATGAATATGATATGTTGGACATATACTTTGATAAGCTGGTCAAGGAAGAAGATCTCTCATCTAGGCAACAAAGAAGTGGAAGCAACAAAATAAAAAAAAGAGACATGAAAGGGAGAATAGTTGAGATGGTAATGTGACTGAAGAATTTATTTCAAGACACCTATCAATGTGATTAACAAAGTAAAATCATATGACAATGTCAATAAATTTTAACAAGATCCAATAAATCCCAGAAGAATTGATGAACTATCAAGTGTTTGTTGGACAAATTTGAAAAAGAAAACAAATAGAAAACAATTCAGGTTACTTTAGACGGGCAAACTATCTTTTTAGTTCATATATATATATATATATTAAAGTTTGAGGCTGATAACTCAACTTTATTCTTAGTTCTTATATTCATGCATTACTTAATTATCTTCATTTGTAATATCATTATATAGAATTGTATAAACTCTATTATGATCATAAAATACCTAGTATTCTCTAGCTCTTTTTTTGTTCATGCTTGTTAAGTAGTAGAGATTTATTATCTCATTATGATTAGAAAGGCAAGGCATAGCCCCCATTGCTTGTACTATATTCTCTTTGATGTTTTTGTTTTTATTTATCAATAAAAATATAGTCCTAGGCACTCGGCTTTGCGGATTAAAAATAAAAATAAAATTAGAACGATATGCATTAGTTTGGTTAAGTAATTGCAGATTTGCAGTAGTAAAATACTTGTTACCGTTTTCTAGGTTGTAGAATGTTTTAGATTTACTTTTAGTGTAAATGATATATTTCATATTGCTTTTAACAAATCATTAGAATATCTCTGAACATTGATGAACTATTAGATTAAGTTTTCCAGATCATGTTAAAACCTTGCACCATTCCCACACACAAATTAAATTTTTTTTTGACCCATCCCGCTCTGTGCCGCACCCGCATATAGTCAAATCCACTCCACCCACCCGCCCCATATATCTGTAAACACGCCTCACCCCATTGTCATCCCTATTTCTTATCAACTTTATTATAATATGAATATATCTATGAAAATTAAGAAACTCTTTTTTGAAGGTTACCCATTAATTCATGTTTGTATGTTATATTTGACTTCTTTGTCCATTAGATAAAGGGAAAATGTCTGAAATATATCCGAACTTTGATCGAATTTGCTGTAACAATACCGAACTTTGGAAATGACCTTTTACCGCCCATGCATTATTTAATAGTGTATTTCAAAGGTATACATGTGCCCACGTGGACATCATAAATATTACATCATTATAAATAATAATGTGTCCATGTGGGCACATATATACCTTTAAAATACACTATTAAATAGTGCAGGGGGGTAAAAGGTCCTCCATAAAGTTTGGTATCCTAACAACAATTTCGGCCAAAGTTAGAGTATTTTTCAGACCCTTTTCCCTTAGATAAACAAAGCTTCAATTGGAAGATCACTGATTGTTGTTCTTATTTGATTGTAATTCAATTTGGAATCAGTGGGACCCACCTCACTACAAAAAGCCTGGTTTGTGGAGGTTTATATTGCACGGTTACAATCAACCTCCGCAAATTGTATCGAATTGAGGGGGTTTCTATACCCTTCTCTAATTTTATTAAATTTCCAGTGGTTAAAACCTCCATTACACTTAAAAATAAAAAGGTGTAGCTACAAAAATTTAAAAAACGCCCACTTCACTCTACTTTCTTTTTTTACACCGCCTTCCATAGCTACAAAAATCTATAGGGATTTGCTTCTTCCGTCTCCTTCAATAGAGATTATTATCCTATTGTAGTTCTATTTGTCACACTCTAAGCCTACACCCTGGACGTGGCCGACACTCGAGAACCATTGTTGACCCCCAAGCGAACCCTTGGCTTGACTCAATACTCAGTTGAAATAGAAATCTCAAAACAAACTTAACTCATAAGGATATCATTAATAAGATAGTTTAACTCAGTATACTTTGAAAGTACTCAAAACATAATTTTTCAACTCAAGTCTTTAAAATATCACAATGGATATGGGAAAAGACTTCTCAACTACTACTGTCTATGAACCCTCTAATAACTATGATAGACGTCGGGACAAGACCCACGACATCTTAATAAGACTGAAAATAGAAGTGAAATCTTCTAGAAGCAAGGAGGCTCACCAAAGCAACTTTGGAACTGCAAGTGGTATCAACGGGGAGCTTGTTGATGACCCTTAATACCTGTATCGGCATTATGAAATGATGTAGGCCAAATGTCGTCAGTACATTGAATGCACGAGCATGTAAGGGGAACTGTAAAACACATACATAAGCTTGAACTGAATAAAAAGGAAGAACAAACTCACCTCATCTCAACTCAACTCAACTCAAACTCAACTCAACTCAAGGATACTCGACTCAATTCAATAAAAAAGCAATAATAAAGATGCAGTATAAGGATAGATTTTAAAGCAGCAAATAACAACATATGTATTTAAAAATACAATAATAAATCGTTACTCTTATTTGGGAGATTCTCTAACCGACAACCATCATATGAGCTATGTGATGATACAACATCTCGCTTACGCTGCCAGAACTGTCCTATACTTTGCCGGAGTATAAGACATCCTCAACTAAGTGGATTTACTGAGCTATGCTTAAAAACAATAAGGAATCATCTAAAAAGTATGACCCTATTGGCATACATAGTTTATGAGGACTTTGAGTTGTCTGAACTCGTTCCCATATCGATGGTCAATACTACTCCTAATAATATAACTCGTGCTCATATGTGCAAAAAAAATTTCCTCATCCTCAAACTTTGAGATTTTTACTCAAAAGGTTCTCTTTAAAGAGAATGCTCAGAAACTCCTCAAAAACTCATTTGGAAATCAAGGTTTCCTCTCGTTTTAAATGTAAAATATTTATACTTGGGAATACTTAGTTCCCTTATATTCATTTTGAAAACATGAGCTCAACTCTCCTCATCCTCATACTTAAGTACTCAAGTATTAAAACAAGTTTTAAAAGACTTCTCAAAAATGACTCAAAGGACTCTCTCGAACTTTACTCTTAACTCTATCTTGAATTTGAAATGTGAATTCAAGAATTATGATTCAGATATATAGGATTTCTCAGTGATTAAATGCATTTTGGATAGTTATAATCAGGGAGAGAGCGAAGATACGTTTTAAAAGAACTCAGACGGACGGGGGCAGGCGATCCTGCCGCATGGCGTCAGCCCCTCAACTTCAGAGGATCAATTCTGGCGCACTGTAGGTGCCCCACACCAGCCCATCTGGTGCGTCTGGGGAGCGCCGCGCCAACCTTTCCCAGAACATTCTGACAAATTTTTCCTCTCAATTTTTTGCCCTAATTCACTTAGAATCGCTTGATTCCTTCCAAACTTCCTTAGATTCGTAAAACCAACACTAGTAAACAAAAATATACTCAATTTCCTCAAGAAAACCCGTCAAACTCAAGAACCACCTCAAGAACTCATCAAACTCCAATAATTAAGATTGATGAACAAAACCTCAAGAAAACTTATTATGAACTCAATACACGAAATCTCATGGATGAATTCAATAAGGAAACTCATGATTGGCATTAGGGTGAACTAACCCATCACTATGGAAACTTACATACCTCGAAAGGATCAAACCCTTGGCAAAATTCCTCAAAGATCGCAAGAACTCTTAAGCACTTGAAACTTTTCAACCTTTTCTCCTCTGAAAATTTGCGTTAACCTTCCAAACATTTTTAGACTTTAGCATAAAGTGATTTTAATCAGCTTTGAACCCTAATTGGGTGAAAAACGTGTGGGGATTGTGGGGGTGAGGAAAAGAACAAAATACCCATCTTTAAAATGGATGAAATGTCTTAACTAGACAGGCTGTACTCAAACGAGCATATCTCCCTCATCCGAATTTGGAATTTAGCAAAATCAGTGGCGTTGGAAAGAGGACTCATAGGTCTTTCATTTGATAACTTATGGGCCACCTAACTCATCATGCACCAAAAGTTATGGTCGTTTGAAGTTGAACCAAAACTCACAATTGAAGTGTAATTTGTACAAACATCAATTCAGCTCTTTCCAATTTAGTTCTTTCTAAAATTATATCTTTCTAATATCGAGGTGTTACAGTACTATAGACGATGGTGTTGCTGCGTTGTTGATCTCAGTTGAGCTCTCTGGCGCCAGTGATACATTCTCTTCGAGGTTGGTTCACAGGTTCTCTAATGAATTGATGTCGTTTTGGGCCTCTGAAGGGAAGATAATGACGTTTCCGAAATGCAAGAGTGTGGAGCACATGAATTTTCTTGGTTCATAGAAGCAGCCCATGTTTCCCCATGAAGGGAGAAAATTAAAACTCATTTATATGGCAATGACTTGGGTTGGTTAATAATACTGCTTAATACTTTATGTATAAGAGATATGTCAAAAATTGATGCTTAAAATGTGGAATGCTATAATGGTAAGAAAACATGAAGCACTTTTTTCCCGATTTCATTTCTTGTCAATGTTAGTCCACTTTCATATGGTGTTAATAATGCATTGCGTGTTGTAAGACCCTCATAACGATCATTATTTGCACGTATGAATCATTAAGTATAAGATTGAAAAATTGTTGGAGTGAGTCTCAATTTTTTCGAAATAGTTATTAAAGAAGTCTACCTTGACTAGTTGTTAAATTTCTTTTGAATTCACCCTTCTGGAGCTAGACTATCTTGCATCATTGCTCGGGGTCTTGAATGAATAATATCAATTGTCAAGATATGATCTATCATTATGACACATATCATTCCTAATTAACTAAATTCGGCTGGACTTCAATTGCTACATGGCATCTTTTGATATGTTCAACTGTCAAATCTATATTTTGACCAACATAAAATAATACTCCCATTTTCTAGGTATTCATTGAATTATGTCCATAATGTGGGAAAATCTATCTTTTTTTTTATGTAGGGAAAGGAGATGAAAGGTCTTCTCACATTAATTAAGTAACATACGCCTCCTTGTAATTAATGATCAAGGCATGTAGCGATCAATGAGTGGACCAATTTTTACCGTCGGCAACCGAGGGAATGATTTACATTAACTTTTTGAAACCCATATA
>JAJOOF010023190.1:0-13150 GCA_029582545.1 Solanum lignicaule | reverse complement strand
TTAGACCCATTCCCCACTCAATTTGACCCCCTGAATAAGAATATGAAGTCGAATTTCCGAAATCATGCACGGATTTTGAGATATATGGAAATTACAATTATAGGTGTTTCCGAAGCACATTTTCGGGCATTTTTGGGGTCGTTTCACTCATAGATTCAATAGGTGAGAATTAACTTTCAACCTTAGAATCATCATATTGTGAGAAAACCTTTCACATCATATCATATTCATACATAGGTGTGTATATGATAATAACCTTTCAACAACACAACAACTAGATCATAATCATAATCACTTTACTCTCAAAGTGTTCTTGAAGCATATACATAAATTCCATAATCATGCATAATCCTCATACTTTGCCCTTCAAGGACCATATATCATAATTCATCAACACATCTAGAATTATTACATTATACATGGTTTATAACATAATTCAAATAGCTCAATTACTATAAGCATAATCTCATAATATCTTTCTTTCATCAATTCACCCACATCAAAAGGTCATAAATTGGGAATATGAGGATTTCATGGATTCATGGAGGATTTCAACATAAAACCATAATAAATCATCAATTCAATCATAATATGAAGTAATTAAACCATTATAATCGTTTCTGAAAGGAAACCATGACTTTGAGTCAAACTCTAGCTTTTGGGGAATTTCTATCTTTGAAATTGAGTTTTGAAGGGACTCCATGGATGAAGGACTACAATACATTAGCGATGAGATCAATCGAATTTGAGTAGAAAAGCTTGCTCCTACAACCCTAGCTCCAACTTTCTTCTTCTTATTCCTTGAAGTTCTAGAGAGAGAATTTTGGGGAAAAGTTAGTTTTGATTTGGGATTTTGGAATTATGAGGAAAATGACTTAATTCATTATATAGTTAGTCTAAACAAGTATAAAACGACGTCACTTAATAACTAATTAATTCCAGAAAACCCCAAAGTACCCCTAAACTAACTTACCAAATCCGTCCAAAGGTGACCACCCACGGCCACACGATCACGATCAGTGGATGGACCCACGCGGCATGCTGGTGAACCGTGGGTGGAGATTCATAGACCCTCTTTCCATGGCCTTGACCCACGACCCCTCACACACGGGGTGTGGGCTGACCCACAAGGCGTGAGTCCCCTTCGTGGGTTCTAAGGAAACCTAGACGCCTTCTAAGGGTTCTCCTCAAGGACCCATAGTTGGTTCTTGGGGGTCGTACCTTGACGTTCTAACATGAAACCCTATATTTTTAGATACGGGGAGGTACGTTTACGACTCTAACCCTCATGTTAAGCTCTAGTTTAGCCCACTTGTTTTCGGAGTGTTACATTATCTCCCCGTTGGGAACATTCATCCTCGAATGACGACCTAGACACCTTACGGAAGTAAAGACTCAAAATTAGCAACCCATCATGCATGCAACAACAAAATAATGCACAATTCAAAGGAGGAAACTTCAACTCCATCTAAAAAATAATCTATGCAACACAAAACAACCCATTATGCATAAAACTCAACAATTCTCATATTCAGAGGAGGAACTAACTTCTCCAACTAAAAGCATGCTCAACACAATATCATGGAGCAAATATACAATTACTTTTAATAGCATAATAAAACATGTTCATCAAATCATCTCACGAAGTAAAATAGGCAACTCATACTAAATCCACAACAACATGAGGAACATAAATTATGAAAACCCATTTTCTTACTAAACATTAATTTCATCAAGAACATGCATAACATAAGGAAATCATGGGAAAAACACATATAACACACATGACTCCCAAAACACTAAAACTCAATAGGAACTACTTACCTCAAGCTTGAATATGAGTAGAAGTAAAGACATGAGGATATCGGGACTTCATATCGGCCTTGGCCTCCCAAGTAGCACCCCCAACTAAATGATTTCTCCATAAAACCTTCACGAAGGATATTTTCTTGTTTTTCAATATCTTGACTAGCTAGTCTAGGACCTATACCGGAACCTCTTCATATGAAAGACTTTTGTCAACTCCCAACCCTTCTAGGGGAATAATGGATGCCAGATCTCCATTACACTTCTTAAGCATAAAAACATGAAATACCGGATGAACTTAGGCCAACTCATTTGGAAAATCCAACTCATAGTCAATGGTCCAAATACACTTCAAAATTTGATATGGGCCTACATATCAGGGACTAAGTTTCTGTTTCTTGCCAGATCTTATCACACCCTTCATTGGTGAGATTTTCAAAAAGACCCAATCATTAACTTCAAATTCTAGATCCCTTCTTCTCACATCGACATAATATTTTTGTCTACTTTGAGCCGTTCTCAATCTCTCTCTAATAAGCCGAACTTTCTCAATGGCTTCATTAACCAATTCGGGACCAATAAGAGCAATTTCACCTACCTCAAACCAATCAACTGGAGACCTACACCTACTACTGTACAAGGCTTCAAAGGGAGCCATACCAATACTAGAATGATAACTATTATTATAGGCAAATTCAATTAATGGCAAGTGGTCATCCCAATTACCCTTGAAGTCTATAACATATTCCCTCAACATACCTTCTAATGTTTGAGTGGTATGCTCTGCTTGCCCATCATTTTGGGGATTAAAAGTCGTGCTAAGATTAACCTTAGTACCAAGACCTTTCTGGAATGACTTCCCAAAGTAAGAAAAAAATTGAGTACCCCGATCCGAAATAATAGATAAAGGGACCCCATGTAACTTCACTATCTCTCTTATATAAAACTTGGCATAGTCTTCCACCGTATCAGAAACCTTGACGGAAATGAAGTGGGCTAATTTTGTCATCCGATCTATAATGATCCAAATAGAATCATTTTACCTTCGAGTGCGAGGCAAACCCACAATAAAGTCCATACTCACATCTTTCCACTTCCAAGTAGGAATACCTATATTTTGGGACAAGCCTCCCAGCCTTTGATGCTTAACCTTAACTTGTTGACAATTAGGACATTTGGCTACAAATTCCGCAATATCTTTCTTTATACCATTTAATCTATAGACTTCCCGTAGATCACGGTACATCTTGGTAGCTCCCGGATGAATAGAATATAGAGAACTATGAGCTTCCTCTAAAATTTATTCCCTCAAACCATCAACATTCGGAACACACAAACTAACCTTGGTACCTAAGCATCCCATCTCCCCCTTCAGAGAAAGCCTTAACGGACTTCTTGAGTAACGACTCTTTCAAATCAACTAATATAGGATCAAGGACTTGTTTAGACATCATATCCATCACAAAGGATGATTGGGACCCTTTATGGACCATGAAACCACCCTTGGTGGAACCCACTAGTTGGACACCTAGTCAAGCCAACCTATGCACCTCACAAACCAATTCTCTCTTTTTATTCTCTACATGATCCACACTATCCATGGACAATCTACTAAGTGCATCCACTACAACATTTACTTTGTTGGGGTGGTAAAGGACATTCATGTCATAATCCTTTAATAATTCTAACAACCTTCATTGACAAAGATTCAAGTCTTTTTGACTAAACACATATTGAAGACTCTTGTGATCGGTGAAAACATCCACATGGTGTAACACCCCATAGTCTAGTAGGACACTTAGGGCTAAGTAGGGTTCAACAAGTCTAGACAAGAGGGGAAGAGCCAAGGCCAAGGGGAAAGGCCTAAGCCAACGACCAAGGCTGCCCCAAGGCCTCAAAGGACTGCCTCATCTTCATGACCACTGATTAATGTTTCAAGGAAATTTAATCCACTTCTAAGTGTCAACGATCGTTAGTCACTATGTTAACCCAACTAAATGAGTTGGGGTCAAATCCCACAGGGAGTGGTTCGTGTTTAAGAATTAAGAGTAAAGTGTGAATATGTTTAAGTCAGCCATATGAATAGACATTTATTAATAAATACATAATTCAAATCAGGGGGTGACACGAATGTCAAATAAGGGGGTTTTGGTTGAAATTATCAACTACAGCAGTAGCAAAATAATATGACAATAACAATAATGAGACGGGTTCTTGGGATCTAATTCGATTATAGGCTAATATAGACAAATGGGTAATTGCAACTCTTAGAAAATAACTGTAAATTAGTGAATAAACTAGAGTATAGAGGAGGTAAACTTTCTTTCAAACAATTACCCCGAATCAGGTCAATTTCTCTCGAATATCGACAAGAATGCAAATAAGAATAGCCTACGCTTTAATCCATTTACTCTCTCGAGCTGAATGTGTGGAAAAAGGGTTTAGGATTCACTCTCTCGAGCTGAACCCATGACAACCTAATACCCACAGACCATCAATCAATAATCCTTGTTTTAAAACATCTCTCTCCAGCAAGCCAAAAATACGAAGGTAGAATTTCATTTGCAACTACGACTCTTTAAATTAAACCATAATTAATAATTGAAATTACTTCTATACATCATTTAGACTAACAACTAACAATACCCATAAACTAAATCAGCCCATAATCACATAATCACACCTCAAGAATTAGGGTTTCAGCTAGACATCATAAAAAAATAAAAATTGTTACCAAATTGTCTTTCAATCAACTGGATAAGATTAATTTCGTCTTTACAAAGGTCCAAATTAAAGAATCTCAAAGACCCACTAACAATTTCTCAAAAGTGAAAAAACTTCAATTCTTCAAAGCTAAGGGAAAACTTCTTTTCACAGTTCCAAACTCTCAAAATTATAAAATTCGATGTAAAAATAAAAGATTTGATACTAAACTAACTAATCAAAACGTATTTATAGTCGCCAAAAATATACTGCAAAGAGCCATTTGGCATAGTAAAGCGGGCTCAGTGATCCACTCGGTGATCCGCCTTTTGGTCAATTCCATCGCCTTTCTGCCTTGGCCTTCAGTATCATCCAAGTCTGTAACTTTGGGCGATCTAGTCATTACATCGCGGAACCACTCACTGAATGCTCCTTTCTGTCGCCAACTTGGTTCTTTCCTTCCGGGCTTGGCACACTAGAACTTTAGGTGGTCAAATGGCCACTCGACGACTCGCCAAATGGACATAGAGATCACAAGGCTTTCTTTTCTTCTTTTTTTTAGCTCGCTTTGTTTCATTTTGCAGCATAGTGTCCTTGCTTTACTCCTCAATCCATAATCTTGAAAATCAAGGATTTAGCATAAGTTATTGGCACGAAATAAGCATTTGAGGACACTAATCCTATACAAATAGAGCCCTAAAGGAGTCTAAATCTAGGACTCATCGACACCCCTAACTTAAACTTCTGTTTGTCCTCAAGTAAAACTCAAGTTCAGCTATTCAAAAAGGATGTCTCAAAAAGTGCTACAAAGGACTCAATTTTGAATGCACACAATAAGACTCAATTTACTCATGCAAGGATCAATTGTGCACTCGAAGATTCAAGTTGTGACTCACTACTATCAAAGATTCTCAAGTTCACAATACTTGCTTCCAATGCAAGTTCAAGCTCAACAAAGGTACTCAAGTGCCCTCACACAAAGATGATTCCATGTTCACATAAATGTTCAACAATTTATAGCTTCGGAATCACAAACAAATTTCACACTCACAAAGATGAACAAATGCATGAATTCACCCATAGGTTTACCTTTATTTTCCCTTCAACATATGCTTCAGCTCACTCAAGATCAAAAAGGTTTTTATTCAAGGCTTGTAATGGG
Organism: Solanum lignicaule; assembly: GCA_029582545.1. Lineage (NCBI taxonomy): Eukaryota > Viridiplantae > Streptophyta > Magnoliopsida > Solanales > Solanaceae > Solanum > Solanum lignicaule. The sequence goes on along the minus strand of JAJOOF010023190.1, from coordinate 7,479 downwards.
GCTGAGTGTACAGGTATGGTCATTTAGGCTCAATGGCTGCTATCTTCATGAAATCTGGTACGAACAACACTTTCTTTCATTTTCTTCAACATTCTCATTCATGCTCAATACTCAACTTATTATTCACTTTCCATGGAACACCGGACACCCCATTTCTTTTGCACTTTTACAATTTTATTCCACAACTTTTTCATTCTTCTTCTTTTTCACTTTTTCTCTTCCTTTTTTTTTGTACGGAGGGGTTCCATCTTTCTCAAAACCATGGTTAAAGGGGGACTTTTTTCATTTCTTGATTTTCCTTCTCTTTTCACCACACCCCTAATGAGTCCAAGAGTCCACAAGTTGGACTCATTTAGGGCTATATTTTAATAGAAATTGTGTCCTCAAATGTTTATTTTATCTCAATATCTGATGAAAACCCTTAAGTTTCAGGTATTTGATGTTTGAAGGAAAGCATGGACACTACGTCGCAAAAAAAGGCGAAAAGGCCGAGAAGAACGAAGAAATAAATGCCTGAGGATCGCCGAGTCCACTTGGTGAGTAGTCGAAAGGACTTACTTCACCTTTTGTTCCAATGTGCTGATCGCTGAAGGAAAGAATCAAGTCGGCGGAGATAAGGAGCAGTCGGCGCATCACCGAGAAGTGCAGTGAAGCAGTACTATGTAGCCCAATGACCCAGAGTACGATGACGCTGAAGGCTGGTGTAATACGATGATGAACTACACCAAAGGGCGAATCACCGAGTTGATCGGCGATTCCGACTAATGACGCCAAATGATTCGCTATAACACATATATGTGAAAACTATAAATACTAGTTAGAGTTGTAGTTTTTAGGAGCAGAACAATTATTATAATTTTCATATAGAATAGTACTTTTTAATATTTTTTCTCTGAGTTTGAGAAGGTGTTGAAGACTTGAAGAAAAAGAGGGTTTCATCTCCGAGGATTTGGACTTGGGTATTTTGGATTGTTCATTTTTGGCCTGTAACAAGACTTAAATCTTCATAACCATTTGAATGCAAGCTCATTTAGGTATAAATTTCTATCTCTTGATGTGTGGCTAAAACCCCCAATTTTTTGGGGTATGATTTAGCGAATATGGGTTAAGATAATTGTTGGTTCTTGTTTGCTGATACTTTAATTGTGATTTCATTTAGTGGTTGTGGATAACTTTAATGAATTTGTAGCTGCATATTCAAGTTTATTTATGTGTTTTTAGCTTGCTCGAGAGAGAGGTCGTAAAACTAAGACCACTAGATTGATGGCCAGTGTGAGTGGGTCAACATAAAGTTCAGCTCGAGAGAGTGAACCCTATGTCCACACACTTAGCTCGAAAGAGTGAGTTATGGTGTAGGCTGGTCTTCAAGCGGTTAGTGGGTGTCGGAGAGGAACGCATTTGAAACGGGGTAAGTTGCTCGAGAGAGAGAGCTTATCCCCCTTAAACTCTAGCCTAGTCACAATTACTCTTTGAATTTTCTATCGAAAGCATGTGCCCAATAATCTAGCTTAACCCATATTCCCCTCACATCCCATGGATCCCCTCTCATTACTTAGAAACCCTTGTTTATTTTGCTATTTTTACCTACTTGTGACAAACCCCCCGCCCCCTCATTGTTAATTGACACTCTTGTGTCCCCCTTTAATTTACAATATTTTTAATCGTTAATATCTTTAACTACGGCTAGTTAGAACTAAGTTTTACTTTTCTATTAATTCTTAAAACCACTCTCTTAGGAATGATCCCAACCCTTGGTTGGGTTACTAAACTATTGTACGATCGTAGACACTTGCATCAGAAGTTGTGTCTTGATTACGCAAACATAAAAATGGAGCCGCTGCCAGGGAGTGGGGTTATTTGAGAATATTTAGATTAGTAGAATTTTTGTTCTTCTTAGTTGTAGTTTACTCACCTAATTTTTGGTTTTGTTTTATTTTCTTGTGTGAATATTTCAGAAAGTATGAGTGTTAACGGTAGCCAGGTGGGCCACTAGGACGACATCGGTAATCTCAATGATGTCCAAGAGCCCAACATCAATGACTCTCATCTCATGAGAGGTGTTGGAGCCATTCGTTTACCCCAAACGAGGGAAACACAGTGTTCCACATAACGAGCACCATGTTGCAAATCTTGCAACTAAAGGGACTTTTCAGCGAACTGGCTCATAAGGATCTTCATGAGCATCTTCGAAACTTTGTATATGTGTTCGGACTATTCTCGTTCAAAAACATCTCCCAGGAGTTGGTCTGGTTGAGGCTATTCCCTTTCTCATTTATGGGAGAGGGATGCAAATGGCTAGCCGAGTCGCCGCGAGAATCCATCACTCCTTGGGAGGAATTGGTAACCGCATTTCAAGTGCAATTTTTCCCTCCCTCGAAGATGATGTCACTTAGGGATAACATCCAGAGCTTTAAGCATCTGGAAGAAGAGCCTCTTCACGAGACTTGGCTATGGTTCATAAAGTTGGTGCTATAATGCCCAACCCATGGTTTACCTGATAACGTGCTACTTCAGTACTTCTATCGGAGGTTGGACTCCGTAAACAAAGGTGCCGCCGACTAACTCTCATTGGGAGGCTTAATGCAACAACCGTATATAATAGCAGCCTAACTTTTAGATGGAATGACAACCATCAATAGAGCATGGTACACTCGTGAGGACCATGTCTCCCCTCTCGCCTTCAAGCTATCCAAGGAGTAGATTAAAAAATACAATGAGAGAGACCAGAACATGGCCAAAATCATGACGCATCTTGATATTTTATCCAAAAATGTCATGGGGGCTGGTGCCCGTGGTATCAATGTTTTGGGGGTCAGGTGTGCTAATCCTGATGAGATGAAGTTTAAAGCCTTATATAACGAGGAGGTAAACTTTCTAGCCATCCAAGGCGGTGGCTACCGCTCCAATTACCCAAGGCAGGGTGGTAACCAAGGTTGGGCTAGAGAAGAAGACTGGAAGGACCGAGATCGTGAATGGAGGGACCGTAATCCGAATTGGAAAGATGGAGAGAAGGATATATATGTTCCTTCCCATGAGTGCCAGAAACCCAAGGATTCGCAAGGAGGTAGGTCTGAGGATATTCTCTCATGTATGCTCAACAAAGTTGAAGGGTCAGACAAAATACTAAAGCGCATGAAAGAAGATGTATCTACTCTTAGCCAGACCGTCACCTCCCATTCAGTTTCAATCAAGCAGTTAAAAACCTAGATGGGTCATATCTCGTATCACCTAAATCCGAGACAACAAGGGGGTTTGCCGAGTGATACTATGGCTAACCCCAAGAATGAGGTTTGAAGGTGGACTTGTGTCGTGCCACGACGTTGACTAAGGCATTGTTTGGGAGGCAACCCAAAACCCTTTATTACTTTAGGTTGCTTTGATAAAATAAAGGTGTGTTGATTGTGCAGATGGAAGTGTGGAGAGTGAACAAAAAGTGCAAATTGGCGATCAACGGGTCTAATCAGCGAATCACCGAATGGTTTGGCAACCCTGAACTAGACCGCCATTAGACTCAAGATCATCTTGCATTGGAGTCTGTAAAACTCGGTGAGCACAGGAAATTATTGGCGAACTGCTGATCATGTCGGCGATCCCGACAGAGAGTGTTGTTCGGACTCCCACACAACATGGAGGTTCTGTAAACTTCAGCTGGGTAAATGACTATTTGGCGTTACGCCGAATAGATCAGCGATCAGGACTAATGTTGCCGAACGGGCGAAAATTGGACGGTTTTGCAAGCCAAAGGTTTAAAAGTTTCAACTTCATTCACTTTCCCTCACTTTTTTGTCTTCCCAAACTCACACCCGCACACTAGCTCCTATATTTTTGCATTTCTAGAGTATTTTTAGTGTTGAATTGTGCTACGAGTTGGATCACATTACTTCCTAGCACTCAATATCCATTTGATCAGCATAAAAGGTTGGTACTTCAACTCCGTGTTTCTTTCCTCAAAAGTTGTACTCAAATGAAATGGCAGTACTTTGATTATGTGTGCTTGGCCTATCTGGTAGGATTATAGTATTTGTTTGCCTATTAGGTTCACAAATTTTTGCCCGTACTAAGTTAAATAGTTAATTCCTGAAAGTTAAGCTTTAAATTGGATGAAAATCTTGGGTTGTGCATGATTATCACTGGGTTTAAGCCTAATTTGAGTTGTGCATGCCTTAATTTAATTTTCGAGGGTTGCAGAGTTGGATTCAAGAAGATGGTTTGAAATTAGGCACATGGGCCATTTGGCGAGTTAAGTCGAGCTCGCCAAACTTCTCGGTGGTTCGCCTAACATCCCCATGTCGCTGTTATTTTAATGCCATATGTAATGTTTAGTTCGGTAACTTTCGGCGAGAAGCCTTTGATCGCCAAAAACATTTGGCGACTCGCAGAAAGACTACTTGTTCACCATTTGTCTGCACCCCTGTATTCTCTATGCACTGCACTCGGCAAACAACTGAAGTAGTTGCGCGCTTCTCCAACTAGTTCAGCGAAGTGATTTTGCAATAGAACTGCCTTGCTTTTGTCTAAATACTTTCTAACTTTTTCTTGAAGCTTTGCAGAAATGACTAAACCGAAAGTAGCTGGAAGAGATATGCCACTACGACAAACAAGAGCGAAAAAATTCTGGAAAAATACAAAGGAAACAAATCCTCCCAAAACGGATAGTGAGGACAAGAAGCCCAGTTCCAGCAAGAGAAAAAATCCCCGAGACCCCACTATTCCCTCATGGAGACGTGGATTCTTCACAACTATCCACTCCTTTCTGGCGGCTCATAACTTAGACAATCTCAGTAAGTCAGATGCCGCTGAATCTTCTGAAGAAGCTCCGGGGGCCATCATCAAGTTCCAGGCTGACACATCGGGCACTGATGCCCAGACAGATGGAGTGACTGTGTAGACAGGATTTTTCTCTACTTCCCTCTCTGTCCTTCTCTATTCTAAAGTCTGGATATTATGTGTTAATTGCATTTGAGGACAAATTGCTTTTATTTGTGGTGGGGTGAGGCCCACCTTTGTGTGCTATTTGATGTTGGTATTTTGTTTATATTTGGGCAGTTTTGTTTAAAATTGTGCTAAATATTGGTTTTTTGTGGATGTTTGAGCTTATGGCTCCTTTTATAAGCTCATTTTATTTTAAATTGCAAAATGATTTGGACCCTTCCAAAAAATTTTGATTTTTCGCACATTTTTGCCACCCTCTATATGCTCTTGAATGTGGCTGTTCTTTTGCAAAAACTTGAGTCTTAGTTCCAATTAATACCGATGAGTTGAATAGTGCTCTCAATCTAACGAACATGAATGTGCGGCTACGATAAGGCCAAATGAAATTGCATAGACAATATGTGAACTCTTTGCATCTCGTTGTGATTAGCTATTTATCAAATCTATTCTCTTGTGATGATCATTGCACACTAGCGAAAGTGTGAAGTCTTGTTTGACTTATAGTATCAATGCCTAGTGATGATCATTGCACACTATGTATGATAGATCTTAGAATTTTCCCTGTTGGTCCGGTCAACTGAGTGATGCTATCTCTTGATATGATCTTAGGGAACTTCTACGTGTGTAAGCCAATTTGACATATACCTCTTTTGTGACCTACCTTGTGAGCGTATGATTCTCTCTTGAACACCCTTTGAGCCTTGCCCTTCTTTGGAAGAAATTTGATGAAAACAAGACCTTTCTTAATCTATTACCTATAATCCTCTTAAATTGTGGTTAATTGAATAGCCAACTTAGGCCAAAATCCTAAGTTGGAGGTGTGGTGAAAAAGAAAAAGGGAAAGTCAAGAAGTGCAAGGAAAGTCTCTTTTAACCCATGGTGTTGAGAAAAATGGAACCGCTCCATATATAAATAGAAAAAAGAGAGAAGAGAAAGAAAAAGAAAAAGAATGAAAAAGAAAGTTGTGGAATAAAGTACAAAAGAGATGGGGTTCCCAAACAATCCATGGAAAGTGAATAATAGGATGACTTATGAGCACTAAAGAGAATGATGAAGGAAAAGGAAATGAAGTGTTGTGAGTACCACATTTCATGAGGATGAAAGTCACTGAGCCTAAATGACCATACCATTGCACTCAGCCCCATTACAAGCCTTGAAAAGACCTTTCTGATCTTGAGTGAGCTGAAACGAATGTTGATTGGAAAATATGGGCAAACCTATGGGTGAAATTATGCATTATGTTCTTCTTTGTGAGTGTGAGCATTGCATCTGATTCCGAAGCTTTAAAATGTGAAACCATTGTGTGAATATGGAATCATTTTTTGTGTAAGGGCATTTGAACACTATAGTTGAGCTTGAACTTGCATTTGAAGCAAGTATTTTGAGCATGCGATTCGTTGATATTGGTGAGTCACAACTTGAATATTTGACTACACATTTGATATTTGCATAAGTAAATTGAGTTTTGTTGTGTGCATTCATGATTGAGTCTTGTGTAGCACTGTTCAAGACACCCTTTTTGAACGGCTAAACTTGAGTTTGCTTGAGGACAAGCAAAAGTTTAAGTTGGGGGTGTTGATGAGTCCACAAATTGGACTCATTCAGGGCTATATTTTAATAGAAATTGTGTCTTCAAATGCTTATTTTATATCAATATGTGATGAAAACCCTTAAGTTTCAGGTATTTGATATTTGAAGGAAAACATGGACACTACGTCGCAAAAAGGAACGAAAAGGCCAAGAAGCACGAAGAAATGAAGGCTTGAGGATCGCTGAGTCCACTTGGCGAGTCGCCGAAAGGTCTTACTTCGCCTTTTGTTCCAGTGTGTTGAGCCCAGATGGAAAGGATCAAGTCTGCAGAGATAGGGAGCAATTGGCGCATCACGAAGAAATTTCGCGAAGCAGTACCATGTCACCTAATGACCCAGAGTACGATGATGTTGAAGGCTAGTGCAAGACGACGATAAACTACACCAAAGGGCGAATCGCTGAGTTGATCCGCGATTCTGACTAACGACGCCGAATGATCTGCTGCAACACAAATCTGTGAAAACTATAAATACTAGTTAGAGTTGTAGTTTTAGGAGTAGAACAATTATTATAATTTTCATATAGAATAGTACTTTTTAGTATTTTTGCTCTGAGTTTGAGAGGGTTTTGAACACTTGATGAAAAAGAGGGTTTAATCTCCAAGGATTTTGTCACGCCCCGAGCCTACACCCTGGGCGGGACCGGCACCCGGAGACCATTTCTGGCCCCAAGTGAACCCTTGGCCTGGCTTTCTTAACTCAGCGGAAACCTAACCCAACAGAATAACTCAATGCAATGCAATATTACAAAACAACTTAGCTTATAAAATATGGCCATAAAGGCAACTCGAATCTCAAAATAGAATATTTACATAAATATATAGATGAGAGACTCAAAACTAACTGACTGACTGTCTGTTTATGAAGCCTCTAAAATACTGAGATGGATGTTGGGACAGACCCCGCAACATCCTAATAAAACAAAAACTAAGAACACAAAATAATTGAGTCCTCCGGA
>JAJOOF010023189.1:0-10624 GCA_029582545.1 Solanum lignicaule | reverse complement strand
CTCTCTCTCTTGAATTTGAATTATGAATTCAAGAGTTATGATTCATGATATGAAGGATCTCAATAACAATATAGCTATTCGATAATTAGGAATAGAACTTTTAAAGAAACATGAATTCAAGAACTCAAAATCAACTTATCTCAAGAATACTCAAATCTAGGGAAAGTATCCTAGATTTCTCTTTTACTGATCTGAAAGTAGATGTAGGGCGTGAGGACGAACTAGTCCAACACTATGATAGCCTTACATACCTAGTAGAAAAAAATTCTTGAAGAATCTTTAAGAATCTTTAAGAAGAACTTGATTAGAAGCCTTGAAACCCTAACTTGAAGGTAAACAATCAAGAAAACCTTTCTGAGATTCTTGAATTGGTTTCTTGAAATCACTATGGCAAAAAATTATGATTTTCATGAGTGAAGATAAAAATATGATTGTTTTGAGTTTTTTTATTAGTCAAGAAATTCATTAATGGTTTTCTTGAACTCTATGCTCTGATACAAAGTTTGTCACGACCCGAGCCTACACCATGGACGTGGTCGGTACTCGAAGACCATCGCTGGTCCCCAAGCGAACCCTCATCCTGGCTGATTACAAGCGGAAAACTGATTCAAGCATACAAAGCTTAAAAATTGAAATAAAAGTTCATAAAACTTAAATTCAAACTTTTAACTCTAATGAAAAACTCTGAATAAAATATATACAACTCGCCATGAAAAGGCAACTTTAGTCTTCAAAACATTTAACAAAATAAATGAAAAGACTTCTGAAACTCTATTGTCTATCTATGAAGCCTCTAACTAATAAAGATGGAAGTCGGGACAAGACCCACGACCTCCTAACAACTGATATAACTGAAGGGTAAATGAAATCCTCTAGAAACAAGGAGGCTCACCATAGCTAACTCAAACTCCCAGATGTATCAACGAATCTCCTGTTGATGATCCTAAATACCCGTTTCTGCATCATGAAAAGATGCAGGCCAAATGGCTCAGTACGTGGATTGTACGAGCAAGTAAGGGGAATTCTAAAACATAAACATACGCTTGAAACTTGAATAAAAGGAAACATACTTACCTCTTCTCAAACTTACTCAACCCAAAGAATACTCAAGGATACTCAAAACTACTCAAACTTACTCAACTCATAATTTTTTCAAGGATAAGATACTCAACTCAGAGATAAGATACTCAACTCAAATATATGATATTCGACACTGGTACTCAACTCTGGATACTCAACTCAATATGACTGAACTTATTTCAATATAAAGCAATTTAAAACAAGTGCAATATAAAGAAACAAACTGTTTTAAAATATGATGTCAACTCTGTGTGTATGCAAGGATACAACATAACTCTAAAATGTATGTAAAAATACAAATAACTATGTATATAAGAATACAATAACTTCTGTGGGAGTTTCTCTAACCGACAACCATCACATAAGAGCTACTGTGATGATACAACGATCTTCCTCACACTGCCAGCGCATCCTATACCCGGCGAAAGGTATAGGACCTGAACTACCTAATGGATCCACTAGTCTATTTCGAAAAAGGTTCATCTGAAAAGTATGACCCTTTTCTACCCATGGTGGCTACATGGTTTATGGAGGCTGTGAGTTGTCTGAACTCTTCCCCATATCGGTGCTCAATACTACTCCCAAAAATATACTAGCTCTTATGTTTTAAAAAACATACTTCTTTCTGCTGATTTGAGATCATTGCTCAAAAACTTAGCTGAAAGGCTATCTTGGAAATCTAGTTTCCTCTCTTGCTTCATTTAGAAAGTGATTACTCTTTTCTGAAAACTAGCCCGAAAGCTCTTTGGAAATCTCAGTTTCCGTTCTTATTTAAATGTGAAAACATTTATAAACTCTTTGGGAATACTTAATCCCCAAATACTTTTGAAGAAAACGACTTCAAACTTTACACTTTACTCTTTACTGAACTCAAAACTTAAGTCTTAAATCAATATTAAAACATTGTAAAAGACTTCTTAAAATATGGTTCATACTGAATTATGGACATGAACTACTCAATGCAAGGTTTTCAATAACCATAGATTGAACTCAAATACTTGGAACTCAAGAACTTCAATGATACTACTCATTTAAAGAATGCTCAATTCAGAGGGTTCATGCAGAATTATAAGCATGAACTACTTAACTCAAGGATTCAAAGATACTTCTCATCTCAAGACTGTTCGACTTATAGTGTTCATACGGGATTATGGGCATGAAATATTCAACTCAAGGACTCAAAGATACTTCTAGAAAGGGATTAAGAACTCAACAGTTAAAGGCTTAAAACATGAAGATACCACTTCTCTGAAAGATGCTTAACTTACGAAGTTCATGCGGAATTATGGGCATTAAACAACTCCACTCGATGGTCTAACTAACAATATGAAACTCATGTATGTGACTCTTCTCATTCTCTGACTTACTTCCACAAAACTTAGTTCAAATTGATAGTTGATCTCAAAGGATTCACAATTGAACTGAAAGGCTTTCTTGAACTCTACTCTTAACTCTCTCTTGAATTTGAATTATGAATTCAAGAGTTATGATTCATGATATGAAGGATCTCATTAACAATATAGCTATTCAATAATTAGGAATATAAATTTTAAAGAAACATGAATTCAAGAACTCAAAATCAACTTATCTCAAGAATACTCAAATCTAGGGAAAGTATCCTAGATTTCTCTTTTACTTATCTGAAAGTAGATGTAGGGCGTGAGGACGAACTAGTCCAACACTATGATAGCCTTACATACATAGAAGAAAAATATTCTTGAAGAATCTATAAGAATCTTGACGAATCTTGAAGAAGAACATGATTAGAAGCCTTGAAACCCTAGCTTGAAGGTAAACAATCAAGAAAACCTTTCTTGAGATTCTTGAATTGGTTTCTTGAAATCTCTATGGCCAAAAATTATGATTTTCATGAGTGAAGATGAAAATCTGATTGTTTTGAGCTTTTTTATTAGTCAAGAAATTCATTGATTGTTTTCTTGGAGGTAACAAGACAAAAACGATTATTTTCAATATTTTCCCGTCGGCCAATTCGTAACAGCACTGTATAGGTTACTAAAATAGTCATAACTTTTTACTGAGATATTGGATATACGTGAAATTGGTGTGGTTGGAAAGTAGATTCAATTACCTTTAATTGGATAGGGTATGGCTCACGTAACTATTAATATTCTAAGAGATATGGTCGTTTAAAGTTAACCCAAGCAGAATCTTACATCAGAACTTAATGAAACTTCAAGAACACTTTTCAAGAACTCAACAAGAACTCTAATCTTTAAATTTCATGAACGAAATTACGCTGAATAAATCATGATTGATGTGTGGGTGAAAGAACCCAACACTATGGAAGCTTACATACCTCTTAGGGATCAAACCCATGGCGACAATCCGCAACAACTCTCAAGAACGTCGACGAACGCCTTTATCCTTTCTCTTTTCTCCTCTTTTCTCTTCTTGAACTCCCAACTAAAACCCTAGGCTAATTTTAGGATTATAAAACTGAATTTAATAGGATTAGAACCTTAAAATATTACTAAAAAACGAATCAAATCTGTTTGGGTAAGGAAAATACCAAAATACCCCTTACTATTTCCGGTTTTGACTTTCCTTAACTGGCAGCCTAACTTCAAAAGGCCATATCTCACTCGTTTGACCTCAAAATTTAGCAAACTCAGTGGTGTTGGAAATATAATTCAAAGGTCTTTCCTATGGTACTTGGTAGAACACCTAAATTATCCTGAGATAGGAGTTATGGTTGTTTGAAGTCGACCCAAAACTCATATTGAAGCATAACTTGCAAAATTTCAGATTTTTTGCTATTTCAAATTTAGTTCTTTTTGGAACTCAAGGTGCTTAATCTAGTGGCCTTAACACTAAAGAAATTTTATTTCCTTGGTAAAATCCTACTAACAACGAAGGATGGTTCAAGTTTTAGTTCAAAAAAGTTTCTGGGGTGTTACACTCAGCATCCATATCACGCTTAAATCGGTTCCCGATCTCCAGTTCAGCAGCATCACTGGTGAGTCCTCATTCTTCGAGGACATAGTCATGTTATCTTTCAGTTGTCATTGTTTTAGATTCAGTTTCGCTACACTTTGCTGGGGGCATGTCCCAACACTTCTAGTCAGTTAGAGGCTACTTTCAGACATAGTTAGATTCAACTTAGTATTTGAGTTTGATGTTTATTTTTTATTAAACTCTCAGATTTGATATTCAGTTTTAGTATATGGGTATCCCCCATTATTTCAGATTCAGTTATGATTAGCTTCCACATCAGTTTTATTTCTCAGATTATCTTTAGTAGGCTCATCATTCTGTCAGCAGGGTTAGCTTGGGGTCACTTGTGATCTTAGGTTCCGTGTCCGTGTCCGTGTCTCGGGGGTAGCTAGAGGCGTGACAAACTTGGTGTCAGAGCACTAGGTTTAAGTGTCCTAGGATGTCTGAAAAGCCACACTAGTGTGTAGTGCGCACCACACCTAATAAGAGGGAGGCTACAAAGTGTATTAGGAAAATCTTCATTTTCTTGTTACTCTTATCATGAGTAAAGTATGATCTAATTCCATTCTAACTTGATGTTCCACGTTTCAGTTATCATGCCTTCTCGTAGAGCTAACGCCAGGACTGCGAATGCAAGGAATGCAAACGCAGCCCCTCGAGTCCCAGAACAAGAAGTTTCGAATGCAGAGTTCCAGAACGCCATTCATATTGGCTCAAAGCATTGCCAATTAGAAAAATCAGTGGGTTCCAATTCCGGCAGACGCAAATGTTGGGTCCGCTGCAGCTAGAGTGTGAGATTTTATTAGGATGAATCCACGAGATTTCTTAAGATCGCAGATTGTTTAGGATCCCCAAAACATCATTGATGAGGTCAAGAAGATATTTGAAGTGATGCAGGTAACTGGGAATGATCGGGTTGAGTTAACATCTTACCAACTTAAGGATGTGTCTCGTATCTGGTATACTCAGTGGAAAGAGAATAGGGATACAAATGCAGCTCCTATCATTTGGGATTGCTTTGGTGAGACCTTTCTGGACAGGTTTTTCCCAAGAGAGCTAAGGGAGGCAAAATCTCAGGAATTTATGAACTTAATGCAAGGAAGCATGATAGTCCAAGAGTATGGGCTCATGTTTACCCAATTCTCTAGGTATGCTCCTCACATGGTTGCTGATTCCAAGGCTCAGATAAATAAGTTTCTATATGGAGTGTTAGACTTTGTGAAGCCAGAGTGTAGAAATGCTATGTTGCTGGAAAATATGACTATTTCTAGGCTCATGACTCATTCTCAGATGGTTGAGGGTGATAAGTTTAAGGATCATTCTAAGGAGAACAAGAAGGCTAGGACTGGAAACTATGAATATTCTCAACAAAAATCGGGTGGTGGAAATCGCTCACAGGGTCGGCATAAATTTTCAGCTCCAGCACCTTCATCAACTAGTGTTCCATCCTCCAAGTTCACACAAGATAAAAAAAGGTAGGGCATCAGGCTCTAAGACTCAAGGAAGCGTTTCAGGTACCAAAACCTACCCAACATACCCTAAGTGTGGTAAGAACCATCCGGGGGAGTGCCTTGCAGGAAAGGAAGGATGCTTTGGGTGTGGTCAGTTTGATCACGGGTTGAGGGATTGTCCTTCTAAGCAGGCTCAATGAGGTAATAATGGTAGAGCTCAGTCTGCAACTTCAGCAGCACCAACAAGTCGCCCAACTCAGAAGGGTAACTCATCTGGTACATGTGGCGAACAACGCTAGAACAGGCTCTATTCCCTCCAGGCTTGCCAAGATCAAGAAGATTCTCCTGATATAGTCATTTGTATGTTACGAGTCTTTAATCTTGATGTATATGCTTTGTTAGATCCAAAGGCTACTCTTTCCTTTGTAACTTATTATATAGCAGTTAAGTTTGATGTTAGTCTAGAAACTCTCTCAGAACCCTTATCAGTCTCTACTCCAGTCGATGACCCAGTTATAGCTAGACGGGTATATAAAAATTTCCCTAACACAGTCTCTCAGAAAGTCACCTCAGCAGATCTTGTAGAGTTAGAAATGGTAGACTTCGATCTCATTCTAGGCATGAATTGGTTACATTCTTGTTATTCCTCAGTCGATTGTAGAACTAGGATTGTGCATTTTTCAGTTTCCAGACGAACCAATCTTAGAATGGAAGGGTAGTAGCTTAGCGCCTATGGGTTGATTCATTTCATACCTTAAGGCCAGAAAGATAATTTATAAGGGTTATCTCTATCATCTAGTTTGGGTTAAGGATTCAAACTCCAAAACCCCAACTCTTGAGTTAGTTCCTGTGGTTAATGAGTTTCCAGAAATGTTTCCCGAAGATCTTCCCAGAGTTCCTCCTGATAAGGAAATCGACTATGGAATAGATCTCCTTCCAGATACCCACCCTATCTCTATTCCTCCTTACATAATGACTCCAGCTGAGCTTAAGGAATTGAAAGAGAAGTTGAAAGACATTCTAGATAAGGGCTTCTTCAGACCTTGTATTTTGCCATGGGGTGCACCGGTGTTGTTCGTGAAGAAGAAAGATGGTTCTCTCATAATGTGCATTGTCTATAGGCAGTTGAACAAGGTCACCATCAAGAATAAGTATCCCATCCACAGGATTGATGACTTGTTTGACCAAATTCAGGGTGCTAGTCATTTCTCAAAGATAGACCTTAGATCCGGTTATCATCAACTCAAGGTCAGAGATAGTGACATTCCGAAGACAGCCTTTAAAACTCGGTATGGTCATTATGAATTTGTAGTTATGTCATTTAGACTAACCATTGCTCCTGCAACTTTCATGGATTTGATGAACAAAGTGTTCATGCAGTATTTGGACTTGTTCGTTATCTTCTTTATTGACAATATCCTTATTTAATCTAGGAATGAGGAAGAATATGCGAGTCATTTAAGAGTTGTTCTACAAACTCTCAAAGAACGCTAGTTATTCACCAAATTTAACAAGTGCGAGTTTTAATTACAATCAGTTGCTTTCCTTGGGCAAGTAGTATCCAGCGAAGGGATCTGAGTGGATTCCCAGAAAATAGAAGTAGTCAAACAATGGCCCAGACCTACCTCTCCTTCATATATCAAATATTTTTGGGTCTAGTGGGTTATTACAGAAAGTTCATGGAAGGATTTTCATCCATAGCCTTTCAATTGACTAAGTTGACTCAGAAAAAAGGTCAAGTTTCAGTGGTCACATGATTGTGAGAAAAGCTTCGCAGAACTGAAAACCAGGTTGACTACAACTCCTGTTTTGACTCTACCAGAGGTTTCAGATGATTATGTTATCTATTGAGATACGTCCAGAGTGGGCCTAGGATGTGTGTTAATGCAGCGAGGTAAGGTTATAGCCTATGCTTCTAGACAGCTTAAGGTGCATGAGAAGAATTATCCAACTCATGACCTCAAGCTTGCAGTGGTGGTGTTTGCATTCAAGATTTGGAGACACTACTTGTATGGTGTTCATGTAGATGTATTCACAGGCCATAAGAGACTTCAGTAGGTGTTCACCCAGAAAGAGTTGAATCTTCGCCAGAGGAGATGGCTTGAGTTCCTCAAGGATTATGACATGAGTGTGCATTACCATCCGGGAAAGGCAAATGTAGTAGCAGATGCCCTCAGCAGACTATCTATGGGTAGTGTAGCACATGTTAAGGAAGAAAGAAAAGAGCTAGCAAAGGATGTTCACAGGCTTGCTCGTTTAGGAGTTCGTCTTATGAGCATATCAGATGGTGGTGTGAAAGTTCAAAATGGATCAGAATCTTCATTGGTAGTGGAGGTTAAGGAAAAGCAAGACAGTGATCCGATATTGCTTGAACTCTAGGGTGCAGTCCATCAACATAAAGTAGACGTATTCTCCCAAGGGGGAGATGGTGTGCTTCGCTATCAGGGTCAACTATGTGTTCCTAATGTGGGCGAGTTGAGACAACAGATTCTTGCCGAATCCCGTAACTCCAGGTATTCTATTCATCCAGGCACCATTGAGATGTACCGTGATCTGTGGGAAGTCTTTTGGTGGAGTGGCATGAAGAGGGATATAGCATATTTTGTGTCTAAGTGCCCTAATTGTCAGCAAGTGAAAGTAGAACATCAGAAAGAAACCAGGAGGTATGACTCAAGAGATCAACATTCCTACTTGGAAGTGGGAAGCGATCAAGATGGACTTCATTATAGGTTTATCTCATACTAGAAGGCAACATGACTCCATTTGGGTGATAGTTGATAGAGTCACTAAGCCTTCTCGATTTTTGGCGGTCAAGACTACAGATTCGGCAAAGGACTATGCCGAGCATTACATGAATGAGATATTCAGGGGTCATGGGGTTTCCTTTGTCTATCATCTCAGATAGAGGTCCTCAATTTACCTCTGATTTCTGGAAATGATTTCAGAAAGGTCTTGGTACTCAAGTTAATCTTAGTACAACATTTCATCCACAGACGAATGGTCAGGTAGAGCATACCATTTAGAACTTAGAGGATATGTTGAGAGCTTGTGTGATTGACTTCAACGTTAGTTGGGATGATCACATTCCTCTTATAGAGTTCGCCTACAATAATAGCTACAATTTCAGTATTCAGATGGCCCCTTATGAGGTTTTGTATGGACGTAAATGTAGATCTCCAGTTGGTTGGTTTGAGGTAGGTGAAGCAGCCTTGATAGGGCCAAATTTGGTTCTTGATGTTATGGAGAAAGTGCAACTCATTAGAGATAGACTTAAGATGGACAAGAGTCACCAGAAGTCTTATGCAGATATTAGAAGAAGGGAATTAGAATGCCAAGTTGATGACTGGGTTTTCTTGGATGTGTCACCTATGAAAGGGGTGATGATATTTGGCAAGAAAGGAAAGTTCATACCCAGTTATGTAGGCCCTTACCGGATCTTGAAAAGGATTGGTAAAGTGGCTTATGAGTTAGAGTTGCCAATAGATTTAGCAGCACTGCATCCAGTCTTCCACGTTTCACTATTGAAGAAGTGTGTGGGTAATCCAACATCCGTAGTGCAATTAGAGAGTGTGGCTGTGAAAGATAGTCTTTCTTATGAGGATGTACCAGTCGAGATTCTTGATCGTCAGGTTAGAAGGTTGATAAACAAAGAAGTTGCTTCAGTCAAGGTTTGGTGGAGGAGTCAGTCCGTAGAGGGAGCTACAAGCAGAAGCAGCCCTGAAGTCTAAGTATCCTCACCTCTTTCCTTCCGATTCCACTCCAGGTTGAGGTATTAGTTCCTCTTCAGTTTTTCAGTCATTCATGCGTAGAATAAGTCTTAGTATCATGTTCCTTCTTTTTGTACTTGCATATCAGCGGATTTGAATGTTTTTGGAACTCCGCCCAAAAATTCGGTTAAGGGTCAACCCACAATGAAGACCTACAGACCATAGGAGGACCCACGGTCTGTCCTGTAGGTTTGTGGTTTGCACCCGCGATCCTCCCCCCAGAAACCTCAGATAAATCAGCTAAATGTTGACCCACAGCCGGACCTATGGTCCGTAGGTCAGGTCACAGACCGTGGTTTGTGTTTGTGGATCGATGCCTCAGAAGCCTGGATTCAGTTAAGAATGATGGTGGACTAGCATGGACCGTCATTCAATCGATGGTCCATCAGTTCCGTCCATCAGCCACTCCGACATTAGTTAAGTCGGGGGTCTTTTGTTTTTTTCCTTATTTTTTTGACCCCTAAACTATGTCGTTTAGACCCTAAATTATGAGGTTTAGTCAGTTTAAGCCTAGAAACATACTTAGAACTTACCTAAGTCAAATCATTAATCAAACTTAGAAAAATTAGAGTGTGAGAGGAGAAAAGAGGTCAAGAACCCTAGTTCAAGAACGCAACAAGATTCCATCAGTTCCAGCCTGAAATGGAAAGAATTCTCTATGGGATTCGTCACCAGGTATGTGGGATTTCATTAGTGGGTTCATTTTGCCCATTGGATCCCTAGATTTCAGTCAGATTCTTGATTCCCTATTATTAACTAGCCCTAAGGTTTCTAGAACTTCAACAGATTATCATGAATTAGTTATTTATATGTTCCAAATCATATTATCATGTTATTACTTCGTTTCTTGCATGAATTTCAGAGCCCTAGCTTGGTAGTTCTTTAGTTCCTGAATTATACATGCTAGGTCAGATATTTCAGTATTTCCGATGTACATGCCTTAGTTTGAATGTGTCATTATCAGTATATAAATGTGCATTCTCAATTTGCATGTCAATATTTTGAGCTATCCAGTATATTTTAGTAATTCAGTCATAAAGTGTTAATCATTTAGGGGTCGTTTGGTAGAGTGTATTAGGAATATAATGCATGTATTAGGTGTGTGTATTAGCAATACTTTGTTTGGTACACTTTTTCATTCCATGTATAACTAATGCAAGCATTAGTTATACACTCTATTATGTATTAAGTTGTGTATTACTAATACCAAGGAATTCTAGGTATTAGTAATACATAGCATTTTAGCACTTGCATTAGATTAAATAATTACAAAACTACCCTTAAAGTCTTTTCATTTTCTTTGTTGTCATAAGTTTTTATTTTTATGTTGATTTGTTTTTTAGTGTCTTTTAATTTATTGGTGTCTTAATA
>JAJOOF010023188.1:0-18010 GCA_029582545.1 Solanum lignicaule | reverse complement strand
ATAAAAGTTATGATCTAGAATTCATAAACTAATAATTCTAGCTTTGCTACTACTTATATTTGGCTTATCATACTACCTACGTTCTATATAGAATGTACTTAAATAACAACAAGAAGGAAAATACTTACAAATATAATAGCTTTGATATTGTCGTTGATGATTGGAAATTGAAAACCTCCCTCTTTCATTAGTCTTAGCAATGTGGCAACTAAATTACCTTCACCTCCTAATTCACCATTATTCTTGTGCTCATTGATGATGTTTTCAAGAATGACATCTAACTCATGGTGAGCATCCATAATTTTACCCTTCATTCCACATAACACATGAAGTTTTAGTGATGGAAATATATCAGCTACATCAAATCCTTCCAAAAAGCGTGACGCTTTTTTAACAAGTAGTATAAGTTTGTCTTGCTCTTTTAATACTTTCCAAAGGCTGATCTACAGGTCATAGAGCTTGTGAATTGGTAAAACTTTTGTGTTGCATTAACTGTCTCACTAGAAGATGATTGAAAAAATTCAATCATACGAAGAACTTCATCTTGTCTAATAGAGCTGAATGACTTAACATTTTTGGCATTAAGCAATTCCAATAGACATATTTTACGCATTTGTCTCTAGTAATCTCCATAGAGGGAAAAGACAATATCAGTTTCGTTATAAAAGAGAATTTCGGCAGCTAGAAGCTTGGGCCTAGATGCAAAAGCGAGGTCATGAGTTTTTAATACTTGTTTGGCCATGTCAGGAGAAGTAACAACAACTAGAGAAACTTCACCTAGTTGAAGGTGCATAATTGGTCCATATTTTTTGGCTAAATCTCTAAGGACTTGATGTGGAAGTCCACCTAACAAATGAAACATGCTTCCAATCAAAGGTAATTTCCATGGACCTGGAGGCAATCTTTTGATTTTTCTATTGGAATTATTCCATTTAATCAACAAAAAGAGGGAAGATACAAAAAGGAAAAGGAAAAGGAAAAGGGAAAAGAAGTTGAAGAAATGCATATTTTGAGAGGGTTATTTAGCTTGATAGGTTCTGTAAAGTGTTGTTGTATATGCTCTTTTAGAGCCTTTTTGTTTTCGAAGGAAATGACATTTTTGTATAGAGCGGAGTGTGGATATGTCAAAAACTCACAAGGATATTAAGATGAATGTGTAGAAAGATAGTATTATTAGGAAGGTTAATATCCAGAACAAGGTGAAATGTCCATTGGCAGAGTCACAATCAATAAATGTGATAACTTATCTCATCAGAGAAAATAGGTACCAAACACACCCTTAAACTTGTATAAAGTTGAACAAATAAATACCCACGTCCTACATGACATCCTACATGACAATTTGCATTCTATATGATATCCTGTGTATATTATGTCACATATGACTCATATGTTTACTTGTTAAATTTTATACAAGTTTAAGGGTGTGTTTGGTATGGAGTAAAACATTTTCTGGAAAATATTTTCCAATTTTTCCATGTTTGGTTGACTTAAAATGTTTGAAAATGTTTTCCAAATCAACTCATTTTCCTCAAATTTAAGGAAAATGACTTCCCTTCCAAAATTAAGGAAAACATTTTCCAAAACTCTACCTCATCCTTTCCAAAATTTAATAATCTAAAAATTCAACAATAGTTAGTACCCATCAAACACCATTAGGCTAAAACTTAATGAATCGTTTGGTTGGGAACAAGTTATCCTGAGATAAGTGATTCCACCATGTATATACATGTGATAACTTATCTCATCACTAAGGTATAATTAAATAGTGGAATAAATAATCTCAAGATTGTTTGATACCTCCAACCAAACGCAGAATAAAACAATTCTACATTTTATCTCTAAAATTATTATACTTTATACCTCATACCAAACTACTTCTAATTTTACCACGCCTATAGCCACTAATTTTTATGAGAAAGGGCAACAAAATCAAAGATGTGGACTGGACATGAATAGTGAAAATAAATTGAGTGGAGGAAAGTAGGAGCATTGGGGAAAGTAGGGGAGGGGTTGCCTATAATAATTAATCCCAATAATATTAATATGATTATGACATGTGTGGTGGAATGGGTGACATTCCTAATTTATAAACGTGTTTTAATTGGCATATCATGATATATAGATATATCTTTTAATTTGGCCTCTACTTACATTTTATGTCTTTTATTTTCGGATGTGCATAAATAGATATTTAAACTTGTATAAACTTGAACAAATAGATACACACATCCTACATGGCATCCTACATGACAATTTGCATCCTATATGATATCCTACGTATATTATGTCACATATGACTCATATGTTTACTTGTTCAATTTTATACAAGTTTAAATGTTTACTTATATATATTCAAAGTTGGGGCCATAATTGTGAAATGCGGTCAAGTTAAAGGGCACATTTATATATTATGCCTTTTTAATTTGATTTCATATGATATTTATGCCCTCTAATTTTGGGTGTACACAAGTAAATACTTAAGCTTATGTAGAGTTGAACAAGTAGACATACACGTCTCACTTGGCATTTTATGTGACACTTCGTGTCCTACACGATATTCTATGTGGCGGGTATTATGTCACGTAGGATGTAAGTGTCTACTTATTCAACTTTATATTTTTAAATGCCTACTTGTGTATATCCAAAATTAAAAGATATAAATACCAGATGAGGTCAAGTTAAAGCTAAGGACGTATTTATGTTTTATGAAAAAGAAAAAAAACAATGTGACGATATTATTATACTATTATTGAGCTTTCAACATATACCAACAATTTTTTATTCAAAACATATTATACATTCAGTAGTAGCAGTCATACACATATACAAACATGAATGCATTGTGACGCCCCGAGCCTATATCTTGGACATGGCCGACACTCGAGCACCATCATTGTCCCCAAGTTAACCCTTGGCCTGACTGACTACTTAGCGGAAGACTTACTCAAGTAAAATGAAGACTCCAATTACCAAACTTTAACTCATAATATCTCAAAACAGCTTAAATAAACATATGAAAACAACTCAAAGTCTCAAAACATTACAAGGAAAATAGTGAAAGACTTCTCAACTACTACTGTTTATGAAGCCTCTAAATACTACGATAGATGTCAGGACAAGACCCACGACATCTTAACAAAGCTGAAATATAATTGTGGAACTCTTCGGAAAGCAAGGAGGCTCACCAAAGATAACTGAAATGCAAATGGTATCAACGGAGTGCCTGCTGATGACCATGAACACCTGTATCTGCATCATAAAAAGATGCAGGTCGAAAGACGTCAGTACATTGAATTTACGAGCATGTAAATGGAAAACTGAAAGCAATGATTAATTGAACTGACAAGGCTGGAAGAAATACTCAACTCTACTCAACTCAATACAAAGTAACAATGATAGATGTAATATTTGAAACATTATAAAACAGGAGATAAAACTCAATGATGTATAACAAAATACCATAACATACTCTTTACTCTTATTTGGGAGATTCTCTCACTAAAAACTATCAATATGAGCTATGTAATGATACAATGTCACGCCCATGCTACCAGAACTGTCCTATACCTTGTCGGGGTGAAGAACACCTCAACTAAGCGGATCCATTAAGCTATGCTTAAAAGCAATAACGAGTCGTCTAAAAAGGAATGATCTTTTACCCATGTTGGCTACATGGTTTCTGAGGAATGCGAGTTATCTGAACTCATCCCAATATCGATGCTCAATAGTACTCCCAATAATATAATCTCATGCTCAAATGTATAAAACATAACTATTTCTCAATTTGAGGTAATTACTCAAAAGATCCTCTTAAAAGAGGTAGTACTCAGAAAACATCACTGAACTCATAACTCATTTAGAAACTGATGTTTCTTTCATTAAAATGCAAAAGTGTTACAGTTGGGAATACTAAGTTCCCTTAAACTCATTTTGAAACATGATATACAACTCCTCTCATTCTCATACTCATTTACTCAAGATATAGTTCATAACTATAGTTAATTGCAAAAAAGTTCTCAAATTTGACTCAAAAGGGACTCTTAAACTTCCCTCTTAACTTTACTTTAATTTGAAATGTAAATTAAGAGATGTGATTAGGATATGAAGGATCTCTGAAGGATTAATGAAGAGTTTAAGATTAAATATCAAGAACAGAGCGAAGACATAATTTGAAAGAACACACACGGAATGAAGATTGGAAAAGAAATGGGCCTGACGACCCTAGCGCATTACTGGTGCAGGGGCCATGCCTCAAAGTACTAGGGTGCTTTTGGGGAGCCTCCTTGCGCCTTGGTGGCGCATTGCCCCACCCGAACCCCAAAAGCCAATGAATTTTCTTGCTCAATTTCGGGTCCTAACTTATCTAGAATCGATTGGTTTCTTCCAAACTCTCTTTGATTCATAACCCCAACATGAAATTATCAAAAGTCCACTCAATTGCTATCAAGAACTCCTCTCATTCGCAAGACCCTCACCTCAAGAACTCAAAATCTCCATTGTTAAAGAATAAGACTAAAACTCAAGAACTCTTGAAGAATATTTACATAAATGATTTCAGGGACGAATTAATGAAAGAATTACATGTTTTGTGTGAGGATGAACAAATCCATCACTATGGCAAACCTCACATATGTAACACCCCGGATTCGAGAAAGACCAAATACCAGATTTTCAGAGTTAAAGGTGCCACCGACGGAGGCCAAACCACGTCATGTGGATGGGACCACAGACTGTAGGTAGGGTCCATAGGTTGGCCACCTAGAATTTCCTGGAAAATCACGACCTATGGCAGGACCTACAGACCGTAGGTGGGTCCACGATCAGTGGTCCAGTGTCCATAGATCGTGACCCTCAAATCTAGCCCGACGCCCAAGCAGGACGGACCGTCATTAGTCCATGGTCTGTCGGTTAGGATTCGTCGATGGCCTCGTCAGCTTTTAAGTATGGGTTGTTTTGGTTTTTTCCCTATGCATTGGGCAGCTAAGTTACGTCGTTTTACTCAGTTTAAGCCTAATAATCTAGTCAAAACCTAACCAAAACCTTTATTTACCAAAAATCATCCAAACTTAGAGAGAAAAGAGAAGAAAGAGGTGCCAGTTTTCCCAAGAACAGTTAGAAGATTTGCTTCAAGTTTCAGCCTCGAAATCAAAGGATTTCTCCGTAGATTTCATCACCAGGTATGTGAGATTTCACTAGTGGGTTCCTTTCATCCACTAGGTCCTTAGAATTCAGTCAGTTCCTTGATTCTCTATATCTTGTTTAGACTTAGGGTTTCTAAAACCTTGGATATGTACTATGATTTAGCTGTTGTAGTATCCTAAATCAAAATAACGTGTTTCTTGGAAGGTTTGTTCAGTTCCTTGTATGAAACTCAAAACCCTAGTTGTGTAGATTTTCTTAGTTCAGAAATTAGACTTGCTAGGTCAGATAAATAGATAATCATGTTCCAGATATCGAATGTTACATTATCAGTATATAAATGTTGCATTTTCAGTTAGTATGTCAGTATTTTGAGCTACTCAGTATTTCAGTTACATTTCAGTCATATACATATTCAGTTAGGAGTAGACTTAGTACCGAGTTGGACTAGGGTTCAGCGTA
Source organism: Solanum lignicaule (assembly GCA_029582545.1). NCBI lineage: Eukaryota > Viridiplantae > Streptophyta > Magnoliopsida > Solanales > Solanaceae > Solanum > Solanum lignicaule. The sequence continues at coordinate 12,406 of JAJOOF010023188.1, read as the reverse complement.
CCCTTATAGTCCCAGAACTACGTGCCCTCATAGGAGTATAAGTCCCCTCTGTTGGGCATTAGATTTAGTGATCACGCTAGTCATGTCTTTATACCCCTTGCAATGTATATTGGGTCCTCTCGATGGGGCGTATACATCGGACTCCACGTTTAGCTCACGTGGTTTTATGTCGGTTAATAGTAGTTCCCACAGTCAGACTCTTAGTGCATTTGACCAGGTTTTCAGTATATACTTCAGTACTCAGTTTAGCATGTCTTGTTCATGATTAGTACTTGGTCATTGCATTCAATTCCACTTTTTTGTTATGTTTTCAGTATGTATATTCTTGCTCAGTTTACAATGTTGCTCAGTTTTGCTTTGTTCAGTTTATATATGTTTGTTCAGTATAGTATTTATATCTTACATGCTCAGTATATTTAAAATACTGACGCATACTCTGCGCTACATCCTTTTATGATTTACGTTCAGGTACTCAGCATCCAGATCGCGCTTAAATCGATTCTCGGTCCGCACCCAACAACTTCAGTGGTGAGTCCTCATATTCCGAGAACAATAGACATGCTTTCATTTTAGTCTTTACTTTCAGTTTTCAGTTTTGTTAGAGTTAGCTAGGGGCATGTCCCAGCAACTCAACTCAGTTAGAGGCTTTTCAGACATAGTAGTAGTATCAACTTGACTTGTTAAGTTTGATCTTTCAGTGTTATTAAACTCGTAGTATGTTTTATACATTCAGACTAGATGGGTATTCCCCATTTTTCAGTTATCTATTGTTTAGCTTCCGCATAGTATTTGTCTTATTCAATATTTTCAGTATGCTTATGGTATGCCAAACACAGGGTTATCTTGGGGTCACTCATGATCCTAGGTCCCGTGTTACATCAAGGGGGTAGCCTTGGGGCGTGACAACATACCTGGAAATAACGATTATTCTTGGCGAAATTCCTCAACTCTTGAACGAACGCTTGAAACCCCTCTTTTCCTCTTCTTGAAACTTCACCCTAAAATTCTAAGTGTTTAGGAATGTGAAAAATAACTTAGCGTCTAATTATATCCTTAACTTGGGTGAGGAAAACGTGGTCAAGTCATGTGGGGTAAGGAAAAGACCAAAATACCCCTTTCTCAAACGGATGAAAAGCTTTAAATAGAGAGGCTTAACTCTAATGGCCATAACTTCTTACTCCAAGCTCGGAATTTAGCAAACTTGGTGGCGTTGGAAAGAGGACTCAAAAACCTTCAATTTTTTTAGCTCATTGTCCCTCTAATTATTTCTATGCTAAATTATATGATCTTTTGAAGTTGACCCAAAACTATAAACCGAAATTTAACTTGTACGGACCTCTAATTAGTTCTTTTAAAGTGTGAGATGTTACAATATCTCCCCCTTGAGAACATTCGTCCTCGAATGAGATCACACTAAGCAGAACAGGGGTGGGAAACATCTAACAACCTCAACTCAAGCACAAAACATGCAATTAACATAACCCAACCTATCAACTTAAATAGTACTTTACAAAGAGTTAGTACCTTAGTCTGGAATTTCTCCAGAAGGAAAGAGATGTGAGTATATCGTCTTCATATCCTCCCCAGCCTCCCAAGTAGCTTCCTCAACAAATTGATTCCTTCATAAGACCTTGACTAATGCAACCTCCTTGGGTATCAGCTTGCGAACCTAACGATCAAGAATCTAAATGGGCACCTCCTCATATGATAAATTGTCCTTGATAATAATATTCTTGGTAGGTACAATAAGTGAAGGATCGCCCATACACTTCTTCCATACAGAAATGTGGAATACCAGATGAACTGCTGCTAACTTTGACCAAAGCTCCAACTCATAAGCTACATTTCCAACTCTCTTGGATATCCGGTAAGGACCAATTTACCGGGGACTGAGTTTCTCCTTCTTATAAAATCTCATAACACTCTTTATGGGTAAAACAATCATCAACCTCAAGTTCTAAGTATCTCCTTCTAATATCGGTGTAGGATGTCTGACCACTTTGTGTTGTTTTCATCCTATCTTGAATAATCTTCACTTTCTCCATGGATTGATGAATCAAGTCCGGCCTCAACTCAGCTTAAGGCTGGGCACCGAATTGGTACCGTTCCGGTCCGATAGTATTCGGGATGAAATGGGATACATTGAACCGGTACTCAGAACGAGATGGTATCATGATTTGGTACCGGTATACTAGTATCGGTTCATCCTGATTCCGGTCCGGTCCGGTTCATGAAATTGGATTGATTTTTAAAATTTTTGTCATTGTTTTATACTTTTATTAGCATTCATTTTGTCAATTTTTTTCTTAAAATTACAAACTGTATTCATCAACTTCAAATAATATAAACCTAAAAACTTTAAAATTTATAAATTTAACAAGTTACAAACTTCAGTTATTTAAATTACAAGTTATAACTTATAAACTTCAAAAGATTCAAATCTTGATACTTATAACATAAACTCAAAACATAAAAAAAAAAACTAAACTTTATTAAACTTAACTTACAAACTTATAAGTAAAACTTTAAAAAAAATCTTTAAAATAAACTTAATTAAAATTACAAATAAACATTATAAATTTCAAAACTTAAATACTTAAATACTTTATAAACTATTAAACTTAGAAAAAAAACATATTTTCGTAATTCAAAATAACTCAAAAAAATTATTATTATTTGAAATAGTTACATGTGTCGTCCCGTTTATCCCATCCCTTCCCATCTGGTCCATTCTTGTCAGTTTCAATTCTATCCTGGTATATAGTGGGACGGGACGAAACTGAATTTCCATTTTGATAATTCCGGTCCGGTTCATCCCGATACCGGTCAACAACCCGGTCAAACCATTCCAGTCCGGTGCCCAGTCTTAACTCAGATTCACAACCTCAAACCAACCAATAGGCGATCTACATCTTCTCCCATAAAGAGCCTCATAAGGAGCCATTCGAATACTGAAGGTATAGTCATTATTGTAAGCAACTCTATGAGAGGCAAATGGTCATTACAATTACCTTTGAAGTCTATGACACATGCCCTCTACATATCCTCCAGGGTTTGAATTGTTCGCTCTACTTGATCATCAGTTTGAGGATGAAAAGCAGTACTCCGATTTACCTTTGAACCCAAAACTTTCTGGAAAGATTTCCAAAACTGAGTGGTGAATTGGGCACCTCTATATGAAATGATAGACACAAGAACTTTATGAAGTCGGACTATCTCTTGAATGTACAACCTGCCATAATGTCCTACTGAATTGGTAGTCTTTACCAGCAAGAAATGGGCTGACTTAGTCATCTGATCTACAATTACCCAAATCGAATCATGCTGCCTGCGAGACTGCAACAAGCTAGTAACTTATTTCAGACATAGTTAGATTCAGCTTAGTATTGAGTTAATATATTCTTTGTATTAAACTCATCAGTTATCATTTATCTCAGTTATAGTATATGGGTATTCCCCATCTTTTTATTTTTATTTATGAATTAGCTTCCGCATCAGTTTATTATCTTTAGTATGCTCATGATCAGGCCAGTATGGTTAGCTTGGGATCACTTGTGGTCCTAGGTCCCGTGTCCGCGTTTCAGGGGTAGCTCGGGGCGTGACACACGTAGGTTGTAAGTTCCCTCTGTGGACATCATTTCAGTGATCACGACAACATGCCTCTATACCTCTGCAGGGTATATTGGGTCCTTTCGATGAAGCGTATACATCGGACTCCACATTTAGCTCATGTGGTTTTATTATCGGTTATTAGTAGATCCCACAGTTCAGTCAGATTCTATTGCATTGACCATTTATCAGTATAGTCAGTATTCAGTTTCAACATGTTATAAATTGGTAACTACATTCAATTATCTAAGAATTCAGTATCTATATCATGTTCAGATTATATCATTGCTTATTTGCTTTGTTCAGTTATATATTATTTCAGCTGTATTCTATCCCGCATGCTCAGTACCTTTCAAGTACTGACGCATACGTGCGCTACATCTTCTCGTGATGTAGGTTCAGGTTCTCAGCATCCAGATCACGCTTAGATCGGTTCCCGATCTTCAGTTCAGCAGAATCAGTGGTGAGTCCTCATTCGCCGAGGACAATAGTCATGAGTCTCTTTTCAGTATTATTTTTAGTTCTTTAGTTTTAGTTTTGCTAGACTTAGTTGGGGCCTGTTCCAGCATTTGTAGTCAATTAAAGGCTATTTTCAGACATAGATAAATTTAGCTTAGTATTGAGTTAATATCTTCTTTGTATTAAACTCATCAGTTTTCATTTGTCTCAGTTATAGTATATGGGTATTCCCCATCCTTTTCATTTTATTTATGATTTAGCTTCCGCATCAATTATTATTATCTTTAGTATACTCATGTGGTTAGCTTGGGGTCACTTGTGATCCTAGGTCCCGTGTCCGCGTCTCAGGGGTAGTCTCGGGGTGTGACAGTGACCTTGTTCGATTGGCGGTAATCGATTCACATCCTAAGAGAACCATCTTTATTTCTCACAAATAAGTTCAGAGTGCCCTAAGGTATGATACTAGGTCGAATGAAACCTTATCAAGAAGGTCTTTCAACTGCTCTTTTAACTTTTTTAACTCAGGTGGAGCCATTCTATATGGCGGAATAGAGATAGGTCGAGTATCAGGAAGAATGTTTATGCCGAAGTATACTTCTCTCTCGGGGACTCCGAGAAGATCATCTAGAAAGACCTCTGGAAACTGAGTCATTAACTCGAACTAAGTGATAGATGCACCCCTTAGAGACTAACTTTCTGGCCTTAAGGTACGAAATGAAATAACCCTTAGGCACTGCTAAACTATTCCTCCACTCTAAGACATGTTCATTAGGAAAGTGAAACTTGACTACTTGCATTGTACGATCAACTGAGGCATAACAAGCATGAAGCCAATCGATACCTAGAATAACGCCAAAGTCCACCATGTCTAGCTCGACTAAGTCAGCCATGGTAGCCTTGTGTTTGACATAGTTGGTACAATCACGTTAAACTCTCTATGCTAGAATATACTCACCAACAGGTGTGTAAACACTGAGGGCTCAGTAAGTCGTTCGGGAAGAATATAAAACCTCATAGCTACATAAGGGGTCACAAAAGATAGACTCGCACCTGGATCAAGTAATGCATAAACCTCAAAAGTAAAGACTTTGATCCTACCAGTGACATCATCTGGTAATTAAATTCTCCTGCTTATAGCGACTTGTTATAGCATACAGACAGTTTGCTCCTCCGCCTGTCCCTGAAGTAGCTCTTCTTGGAGCAACTCTATCTACTGGAGCCGCTGAAGAAGATTGGGCTCTGTTGCCCTCATTACCTTGCCTGCTATTAGGGCACTCTCTCATGAAGTGACCTATCTGTCCACAGTTGAAGCAGCCATTGGAGCCATCTCCGCCACTACTTATATTAGGCTTATGATACTACCTTTGTTCCATACCAAATGAACTTTTAAATTTTCAATGCCAATTCTCTTGTTATGATCATGGTGTAGACACTGAAATTTTGTGGGAATAAATCTTCGGATGGTATAATCAACAGACTTGTACTCAGATGCTTGATAAATAAAATTATGTTTCTTCATTTTTTTTGTGATTGTAATTTATTTTTTGTCACTTTAAAATTTGTTGCAAACACAAGGTATTTTCTATTATTTAATTATCCTATATAAAAATGGAAATTTTGTTTCATACATAATTTTTATTCTACTTTACAAATGAGTAATTTTTTTCACAATACTAGTTCTAATATCTTCAACTGAATGAGATATTAGATGATCAAGGTGTTTTGCTCAAAGAAACAAAGAGCATGGGAGAAGAAGTTGTGAAGGTGTTTGAAAAGCAATTTAAAGAGAGCAGAGCACTTTTAATGAAGAATATGAAATACTGGATTGCATACCTAAACTAATCACAGTGGACCAGCAGAAATCATGGACAGAACACCTTTGGAGAATAAGGTGAGAATAACAGTACGTATTCTCATTAAATAGAGATGCTTTCAGGAATCACATCAAAGAATCAAACTGGATTTATGAAAGAAAGAAACATAGCAAAAAATATGTTTAGCTCAGAAGATCGTCAGGGATATAAAAAAGAGAAGCAAATGCTTATAGTAATTGGTGCTTTGTACTAATCAATGAAAACTAACATGATTTCTTCTCATCATCAAGAGGTATAAAACATGGGGATTCTTTATCACCAACCTTGTTCATAATTGTCTTCGTTGATTTTTTGTCAAGATGTTTGAATAAACTGAATGAATATGATTACTTCATCAGTTTCGAAATGTCAAAGTGGAGTGAGGAAATAAATCACCTTGCATATATATATGATACTACACTATTTTGTTCAGGTCACAATGATCATTCAACAAAATGATGAAAATGTTGAATTACTATGAAAAGACATAAATTTGACAAAGAGTTGGTAAAATACAATACAGAGAATATCAGTCCTACTATGATAGACAGGGGAAGTAACAAGGCAATACTATGATCAATATGTTTGGTTCATACAAGTCGAGACTATACCATTGTGTAATCAAATGGGAGTTACCTCAAGAGGGGGTGGTAAAGTGCAATACGGATGGTGCATGCAAAGGAAATCCAGGTAGTAGTGCTACTGAGAAGAAGGAATTCAATTCATTCCAACATTTGTCTATTTTGGAAAGAAAGATCATAAGCATGGAAAAAACACAAATTCCTTCTATAAGACTTCGCACCAAAAGAATCAAACAACCACATGCACAGAGATATTAACAGTTTTGGTGCTTACATGATGAAGATTCTAAGCAGCCTAAATTTTGAGTAGCAAGTTACAAGGTATTAGATATTTTTCCATCTCATACCAATTTTTTTAAAATCTTTTCTTAACTTTATTTTACACTACTATATATATATATATATATATATATATATATATATAATAGTGGGATAGATCTCTATTCATATCGTGTTTCATGTTCACTTGATTCATCATCTTTTAAACAATAAAAATGTTTAGTCCAAGCCTTATATAAGTTTGCGATTGAGATTCTTACATAACATTTTCTTTTAAAAACATAAAAAATAAATCATATTGATATTAAAGAGAAATCAGAAAAATAAGCAGCTTCAAAAAGTCTAATTTTGAGTATACACTAAAATTAAATAATCAAATAATTATATGATATAAATTTTATAAAATAATCGCCTTATTGTATCATTGACACCCATGTTAAAAAATTAAAAGGACCCTGCAAAATTAGATAAATTATTATATAACCTTACCATAGAAAAATAGGGAAAATGCATAAGTACCCCCAGCCTATGCCCAAACTCCCTGAGACACACCTAACCTTTACTAAGGTTCTATTACCCCCCCCCCCGAACTTATTTTATATATAATTTTCTACCCCTTTTCGGCCTACGTGGCACTATCTTGTGGGCCCAGCGCGTGTTGATAATTTTTTCAAGGATAGTGCCACATAGGCTGAAAAGGGGTAGAAAATTATATATAAAATAAGTTTTCGGGGGGTAATAGGACCTTAGTAAAGGTTAGGTGTGTCTCAGGGATTTGGGGCATAGGCTGGGGGTACTTATGCATTTTTCCTAGAAAAATACAATCATGATTCCAATTTCTTAAAGAATAAAGAGTAACTTTCACATATAGCAAACATAAAGATCATATTTGTATGTTATAGCTATAGTTTGCATAATTGCGCTCCATAGCAAATTTTATTTTGCTATGGAGCTTTTGATTTGTATAATTCGCTACAAACATCTAATTTTATACAAATTGTTCAGTTTTGTATAAATTCATTTATACATTGTAATTTGTATAATAAGATCTGTATTTGTCTAATTATAAGTGTATATGACGAAAATATATGTATTTGTATTTGTATATACACTTTTCTCTCGCTTGATACAAACAAAAACACATTTTATACCGAAATGTATAAAATAGTTAATTGTCTACTGAAAATGGCTAATTGTATATCGAATCAGATGGCAAAAAAAGGGGATGTTTGCTGCGAATTACAATTAAAATAAACTATGGCTATAACATTTAATTTGAATTAATAGTTTGTTATTTCATACCATTTTCCCAAAATTAAACTTTGTAGGAAATTTTCTTGTGCCATTTCAAATGGGCTTGGAAAAGAATTCAAGCAACCCAAAAAGATTCCCAAGATATATATGTGGGTGGACTCAAGTACTGAAATCTAAGTTAAGGTATTGTCTTGATTAATTAGTCTAATTAACCCTTCAGCCCATTTAAGAATTCAGAAATGGGCTAGCAACCAAAATTAAAGCCACAAGTTAATCCTTAAGTATCTTTTCCATCTTCATCCACTTTGTACAAAGAGTTAGGTCTAAAGGAGTGGACTCACAAAAATACCTTGGGACGTGCCACAATTCGTTTGATGTACAATAATGTGTTAAACTACTTCAACAGGTCTGCGAATGAGATAATGAGATTTGAACGCACACAACTAGTATAATGAGACTTATAAGAGAGTTAAGCTTTTAGTGTCAAGTACTATTATTGATCATCTTGTATTGTGTTTGTAATGTTTGGGTTTAAAAATTGAATATACCTATATGTTTATGAAATAGAATGAATTCTTTGAAATGTCATTTTAAAAGTTTTTTTATAAATATAATGACTCCCTTAAGTAGCGTAAGAAATATTTACAAGTATAAATATTGACATTGTTATATCTAAAGAAAACTGCTTATATTCTTTTATGCGCGATTCCAGATTTAATCGATTCTCATTGTGATATCAAACATTGGGTGCGAAACTAAAAAAATAAAATAACTTATATTTTTGTACTTACTATTCCTCAATCAAATGAAAAAGAATGATTGAGGATCTCGAGAATGTAAATAAAAACATAAGAGTATAACATAAGCCTCTTTCCCCTCAACTTTCTTAGCATAACAGTTTTGGTGCTTACATGATGAAGATTCTAAGCAGCCTAAATATGACAATTTGTATTCTAACAAAAACATGTTTAACAATGGTACACACAATTGAATATAATGACACCGTCATCCAATATGATCAGATACATTTATTATAGGTAAAATTAAAAATGAAAGTACAACAGTTGGCTAGCCAAAGAAATTCAAAAGCAAAGTTCTTTATTATGGTTTGATTCCATGACATCACTCTTGATGAAAAGGTTGATGAGGAGTCGCGATCAAGTATAGGTTACTCTTTCTAGCACAAGTTATTCCAGCAGACTCAGTCAAGTCCAAATCACTTGGTTTGATTCCACTAGGAAGTTTCCAATCAAAGTGATACAATAATTGAGCCAGTGGAAAATAAACATTAGCTAAGCCAAATGATATCCCAGGACAATTCCTCCTTCCACTACCAAAGGGAAGATATTCAAAATTATTACCAACAAAATCCATAGAGTTATGCTCAAATCTTTCAGGTTTAAAACTTTTTGCATCATTCCAATATTTAGGATCTCTTCCAATAGCCCATGTATTAACTATAACTTTTGTTTTCAAGGGAATTGTGTAGCCGTTTATGTCTACTTCTTCCCTACATTCTCTTGGAACCAAAAGGGGAAATGGAGGATGGAGTCTGAAGCTTTCTTTAACGACCAATTTTAGGTATTTCAATTCTTCGACATCATTTTCATCAAATGTTTCTTTACCTTTGAACGCATTTCTTACCTCTGTTTGAGCTTTGGAGAGTACATTTGGATTCCTCATCATTTCCACCATGGTCCAATCAATTGTTGTTGATGAAGTCTCTGTTCCCGCACCAAACATGTCCTTCATTTATGAGCAAGTTAATTACTTATTTTCAATAATAAGCAACAGTACATTTGGCTACGGATTCAACAAAATTCAATAGCTTTCATTCAATTTTGTAATTTTGTTAGAAATTATATATATATATATATATATATATATATATAATCTATTCAAAATCTAGTAAACAAACAAAGTTATCATCTAGAATTCATAAACTAATAATATATGTACGCAATCTTACTCTTAGCCTAATGAAGATAGAGAAATTATTTTCGATAGATGACTCAATGCATATCATACTTAAATAACAATAAGAAGGAAAATGTACTTACAAAAATAATAGCTTTGATATTGTCGTTGGTGATTGGAAATTGAAAACCTCCCCCTTTCATTAGTCTTAACAATGTGGCAACTAAACCTTCACCTCCTAATTCACCATTGTTCTTGTGCTCATTGATGATGTTTTCAAGAATGGCATCTAACTCATGGTGAGCATCCATAATTTTACCCTTCATTCCACATAACACATGAAGAAATTTTAGTGATGGAAATATATCAGCCACATCAAATCCTTCCATTAAACGTGATGCTTTTTTAGCGAGTAGTATAAGTTCGTCTTGCTCTTTTAATACTTTCCCAAAGGTTGCTCTACAGGTCATAGAGCTTGAGAATTGGTAAAACTTTTTTGTTGCATTAACTGTCTCACCAGTAGATGATCGAAAAAAATCAACCATACGAAGAACTTCATCTTGTCTAATAGAGTTGAATGATTTAACATTTTTTGCGCTAAGCAATTCCAATAGACATATTTTACGCATTTGTCTCCAGTAATCTCCATAGGGGGAAAAGACAATATCAGTTCCGTTATAAAAGAGTATCTCGGCAGCTAGAAGCTTGGGCCTAGATGCAAAAGCGAGGTCATGCGTTTTTAGTACTTGTTTCGCCATGTCAGGAGAAGTGACAACAACTAGAGAAATTTCACCTAGTTGAAGGTGCATAATTGGTCCATATTTTTTTGCTAAATCTCTAAGGACATGATGTGGAAGTCCACCTAGCAAATGAAACATGCTTCCAATTAAAGGTAATTTCCATGGACCAGGAGGTAATTTTTTGGTTTTGCTATTGGAATTCTTCCATTTAATTAACAAAAAGAGGGAAGACACAAAAAGGAAAAGGGAGAAGAAGTTGAAGAAATACATATTTTGGGAGGGTAATTTGGCTTGATAGGTTCTGCAAAGTGTTGTTGCATATGCTCTTTTAGAGCTTTTTTGTTTTGGAAAGAAATGACATTTTTGTATTGGGATGGGGTGGAGTGTTGATATATCAAGAATTCATACGTATAGAAGATGAGAGTTAATGAAAATATAATTTAAAAATATATTTTTTTGATAATTTTTTAAATTAAATTATAATTTAAAAATATTAACATAAATATCAACAAGACAATATTATATAGCGTTAGGGTTACTACTTGTTATACAACCAGTAAGTATGCATTCATGTCTGTAAATGTGTATGACTGCTACTAGTGAATGTATAATATGTTTTGAATAAAAAATTGTTGGTATATGTTGAAAGTTCAATGATATAATAATATCGCCTTAATGCTTTCTCTTTTCTTTTTTCATAAAACATAAATATGTCCTTAGATTTAACTTGACCTCCTCTGATATTTATATTTTCTAATTTTGAGTATACACAAATAAGCATTTAAAAATATAAAATTAAATAAGTAGACATTCACATCCTACGTGACATAATACTCGTCACATGGGATATCGCGTAGGACACGAACTGTCACATAAAACGTCATGTAGGATGTCATGCAGGATGTGTGTATCTATTGTTCAACTTTATATAAGCTTAAATATCTACTTGTGCACATCTGAAAATGAAAGACATAAAATATATGAATTGAAACCAAGTTAAAACACGTTTATATATTAGGCATCGTTTTCCTTATCTTTCGTGATAAGTTTATAGAAATGCATGACACATGTCACCCATTCCACTACACATGTCATAATCATATGAATATTATTGAGATTAATTATCATAGGCAACCCCTCCCCTACTTTCCCCAATCCTCATACTTCTCTCCACACAATTAATTTTCACTATTCATGTCTAGTCCACATCTTTCATTAGGAATCTTTTGGTATGAGATATAAAGCATGGAAAAGGGTGTGATATACCCAATTGGCTCACATATACCCCTTATCGTTACTAAAGTGACTCACATATACCCTTGCCATTACAAAAGTGATAAAAATAATTTTAAATTATTTTTTTTGATATTTTAAAAAAAAATCATGCATTTGATTTTTTTCCAGAGATAAATTATTTTTTGCCTTCTTTGATTATTATTATTATTATTGTTGTTGTTGTTGTTGTTGTTGTTGTTGTTGTTGTTGTTGTTGTTGTTGTTGTTGTTGTTGTTGTTGTTGTTGTTGTTGTTGTTGTTGTTGTTGTTATTATTATTATTATTATTCTTCTTCTTCTTCTTCTTATTATTATTATTATTATTAGTATTATTATTATTACGAGTATTATTATTATTATTATTATTATTATTATTATTATTATTATTATTATTATTATTATTATTATTACGAGTATTATTATTATTATTATTATTATTAC
>JAJOOF010023187.1:0-12905 GCA_029582545.1 Solanum lignicaule | reverse complement strand
GATTCAACCAAATTCGTTGCTGGAGATTCTCTACATGCTTAACATCCAAAACCTTGCTTGATATTTCTCTAAAGTAGTTACATAACTCAATCAACACTGAAGTAACTTCTTTAGGAAGAGCTTTTCTACAAGAAATTGGCAAAAGATGTTCCATCAAAATGCGGGAATCATGACTCTTCAAATTAGAGATCTTGCGTTTCTTAACATCAACACATCTAGAAATATTTGATGCATAATTATCTGGAAAGACCACATTGTTTAGAACTTTTAGAAAGATATCTTTCTTATCTTTCTTCATGTTAAAGCATGATGGAGGAAACTTGGAAGAATTAGGATATGGATGAAGCTTTTCTCTAATTCCCATCACTTGCAAGTCTTTACGAGCTTGCAAATTGTCTTTTGATTTTTTCTTGTCACCAAGTATAGTATACAATACATTATCACAAACACTCTTCTCCACATGCATCGAGTCAAGGCAATGCCGAATAAGATGGTTCTTCCAATAAGGTAAATCCCAAAAGATACTCTTTTTCTTCCATTGTTTTGGGCCAACCTTACTTGCACAAGGTTAAACCTGATGGTGGAGTAGGCGCAGGTCTATGCTCCTCAAAACCATTAAAAGACTCTTTGTTGTATCTTTATTTGTGATCATGTGGCAAAAATCGACGATGTCCCATAAAGCAATTTTTTCTACCAAACTTTAACCACATAGAATTTGTTTCATAATTACATGATGGACAAGCAAGTGATGTATGTGTATTCCACCCAGACAATTTGTCAAGACCTGGAAAATCACTTATGGTTCACATCAATGCAGCACGCAATTGAAACATTTCCTTAGTTGAGGAATCATAAGCATTTACACCATCCCACAGTTGTTTTAACTCAGTAATTAAAGGTTGCAAGTAAACGTCAATGCTATTTCCAGGCATTTTAGGACCAGGAATTATCATCGATATAATAAGAGAAGATTGCTTCATAAAACACCATGGAGGATAATTATTGATATACAACATCACAGGCCAAATGCTTACACTGGAACTTAGATTTCCAAATGGATTGAAACCATCTGTAGCTAAAGCAAATTGCACATTACGAGTCTCTGAAGCAAAGTCTGGATAGAATGAATCAAAATGTTTCCACGCTTTGCCATCTCTTGGATGTCGTAATAACCCATCCGGATCAGCTTCTGTAGCATGCCACTTCAAGAGCTCTGCTATTTTAAAGCACATGTATAGCCTTTTCAGTCTAGGTATAAGTGGAAAGTACCGCAACACTTTTGCTGGCTTTGGTTTCTTTCTATGTTGGTCATCAATTACAACATTTGCACCAATATCATTTTCGTTTGACATATACCTGGAAGTATTACAGACCTTGCATTTATCTCGACTCTCATCCTCTGATGATCCCCAATATAACATACAATGATTCGGACATGCATCAATCTTATCGTAGCCCAAACCTAACTTCTTAATCATCTTTTTTGACTCATAAAATGATGATGGTAGTTTTGCATGGGGAAACGCATCTTTTAAAAGATCAAGAATCATTGAAAACGTTTTCTCTGTTGCACCACATAAGACCTTAATATGATAAAAATGAACAATGAATGATAACTTACTATATTTTGTACAACCATCATAAAGTTCTTGATTCCCATCCTCCAACAACTTTTTAATTTTCTCTCTCTTCTTGACTCCTACCTTCAAAACCTCTAGAATTGTCATTATTTGGTAGATCTGATGGACTTGAATCTTGAAATTCATTATTGTGAAAGACACCAAAAATACCATTCAGCATATCATGTATAGGATATTGTCTAGCCGACTCATTTTGTACTCGGGATAATGATTCTACACTGGATTGAGCATGTTTTTCTCCATGCATATGCCAACATGTGTACTTTTTTGGAAACCCCCTTTGAAGTAGATGACTAAACACTTCAGCTCTATTGCGCATAGCAGAAAATCCACATATAATACAAGGACACAAAAATTTTCCATCAATAGACACATTTGAAAAGGCAAATTCCAAAAACTGAACAACACCATCCGAGAATTCTTTCGATTTAATTGGACTCTCAATCCAACTCTTGTCAATCATGTTGGAATGAAGCTGATTAAGATACGAACAAACAAAAAATAGAACAAAGTTTTATATAAACTTAAGTGGGAAACTTTCCAGTGAAAAGAGCAAAAAACGAGTCAGAATCTTGCAACCTATAACAAGTTTACAAAAATGTGAAGCACAATTCATCTGATTAGATAAAAGTTAAATAGAAACACAAAATCAGAAGCCCTTCAAAGAGTAAATCAACTGAAAAATAGACAATCTTTTCTCCAAATTCAACAAAACCATTTTCCAAATCTACAAATCTACATAAATCAATATAAATACACATCACTCACCTCATCAAAGTGAGGAAAAACAGAGACAAAAAACTGTGATTTATTTAATCTTTTCTCTACAGATTTGTCACCTCTTCCATTAGGGTAAATAAAAAATTGAAAAAAATAGAAAAAAATTGATAAAAACAATTGGAGTTTGAAGAATCTGTGTACCTAGACTCAAGGTTTCTACCTGCACTGAAATAGGAGAAGACGCGATGCCCTATTTTACACTGCCGCGATTTGATTTTGGAGAAGACGTGCTGCTCCTATTTTCTGAGAATTTGGGGTAAGTTTGGGACGTGCTGCTCCTATTTTCTTTTCCTTTTGATTAATAAAAGATAAAATATTGAAATTAATGAGGGAAAATGAAAAAAAGGGAGGGAGATTATACCCGCGTGATTTTACCACAATATTTTAGCGACAATTTTTAATACGTAGGAATTTTTTTATTTTAATGTTAATTTAGCCACGGTTTACACAACCGTGGCTAAAAAATCGTGGGAAATAAGCGTATTTTTGGTAGTGATAGCTTTGATACCATTGGTCACGACCCAAAAATAGACGTGATGATATTTGTCTATTCCCACCAAGACAAGTCAGGCCTAACCCAATGAAAACAAAAGAAATGCAAAAAAATAAAGTTAGAACAAGACAAAGGCAGAAAACTTATTCATTCTAAATAATACCCTAAACAATACCGTAAAACCTGGTTGTCACATGTACAAGCCAATAGATACATACAGTGTGAAATTTAGAAATAAGTACAAGTCTCAGGTCTTTGTTTCTCAAATAGAACAAAGTATAAAGAAAAAAGAAAAAGAGTGTCCGCTGAAGTGATAAGCAGCTACCTCTATAATTCCTCAACAAGCCTCGAAATCAAAAGAAGGAGAAAGAGATCACGTGGGTCCGGGATCAGAAGCTATACAAGTGTAGAAGTAAGTGATGAGTACCAACAACACAATACACAACAAACTACCTAATAAACAAGGTAACTAGCTAGAAATTGAATACCCTTACACTCCAACCGAACATCCTCAAACTACAACCTGCACAAAAATTAGCCCAATCTAGCAATTCTATAATACACGACTCACGAGGCCCAATATTCACAATCAATAATCAAACGAATCAAGTCAAACTCAAGGTCAAGTATTTCAATTACACATAACAATTACATTAATATCTAGTAATAAGCAGGTCATGTATAAGCATAAAATGCATCAAGTTATAATAATTAATCTCTTGCCGGGACCATTTCCCATCAGGACAATATCATTAGTCGGAATCATTTCCAATCGGCACAATTTCATTAGTCAGAACCATTTCTCATCGGCTTTATATCAAACCAGTAGCCGAAAATGACCTCGGCCTCACAACACTTGTTGGCAAACACCTCGGCATCATAGCACTCACCGGTAAAGGCCTCGGCATCACAACATTCGTCGACAAATACCTCAGCATCATAAATCATCACATGTCTAATCACGGTGTTCACAATCAATGCACACAACACACAGAAGAGAAAATATTCATACAATTCAAGTCCACATTCATGCTTTCAAGCATTTCCTCAATCAATCAACAAGGATCACGATAAGGCAATTCACATCATCATGTTTAACACATGGACTTTCTTATTTCAACCCATTTTTATTCATTTAGATGTATCAAGAGGAAAATTTAAACCCTTCACCTCATCCCCAATACTCCCGACAAACAAGCAACGAAGGAAGTACACAAATTCTACTAGAATACGGGGTTTAAGAGATCACTTGCCTCAAATCAATCAATTAAATCACTCCAAGAGTTGAGTCTTCCCCTTTCGAATCACTTCCAAAGCCACATAATCTATAATAATCAAGTATTCACCATCACTACTCGGGAACAACAATACCTACATCAATTCTCTTGAAAAGTGAGTCAATTAACACAAAACTCATTCCAAAAATAAGATTTGAATCCGAAATTTAATACTTGAAAATATTATCAAGGCTTTAGGAACTCATTAGAGAACACCATTTCAAAAAAGGGATCAAAATCACCATTTTATTAATTTCTTGGGTTCTTGAAGATAATCCCAAATTTCTCATTTCAAAGCTTGATTTGAACACAAAAATTCATAAATAACAATGGGTAAATGAAGATTTAGAGTTAAGAATCGTTACCCAAAAGATTTTCCTCAAACATCTGGTCTAAATTGCCACCCCAAAGCTCCCAAAACTAAAAAATGGTAAAACAGGGCTTAAACCCCGAAATGGCAGGCCAAAACCCTCTCCGATGTCACAAAGTGACCGGGGGTTCCCTTAAGTGAACACCGCTAAAAATATGGGCGTCACAAAAGAGAATCCTCATTTGCAAAAGTGAAGGTTGCTTAAGCGACAGACCCTTCGCTTAAACAGAGGTTTCTTAAGTGACAGGACCTTCACAAAAGTGAGGCCTCCTACACCAGAAAATACATCCACAATTCAAAACATTGAAAGGGCCCTTGGGGTTCATTTAGAACCTCGTACACATAAAACACATATGCAAATCAATTATACTTGATGTTCCGGACTCAATGGAACTATCCAAATATGAATCTGGGGTTTTCTTTACCTAAACTCCATGAAAACCACAAGAAGCTAATTCAACGCATAAAAAGGCCAAAACAAGCTCAGAACCTCACAAAAATCAACCAAGACCACTCCTAGGCCTAAAATCATCCCCCAAATCAATGAAACTCTCGGAATTCCTATCCGAGCATCCAAACCCTAAATGTTGACCAAAGTCCACTAAAATGCTAAAATTCTACAATTTCACAACTTAAGACCTCAAATCCTCAAAAATACTCTGAATCTGAAACCCACAGCTCTCACAGATTAGATTCCACATTCCGAAACTAATGAAATCGACAAAATTCCAGTCCAATACTCAAAATTCCAAAAGGCTCTGAAAATCAATTTCTTAACAACTTAGCATTGCAAACTCAAAACTTATCAAAATCTCAACATTTACCCAAAGTCCAAATCAAAACTCAACCAAGAAACAACTCGGGGTCAATATTGCGAGGGGAAAAATGGTAATTTTTATGAAAACACCAAAAATGACCAACCGGGTCATTACAAAAGGTCTGTCTAACTTCTGGATTCTCTTGAAGGTATCTGCTCACGCTTCAAGAGGTAATTCTTGAATTAAATTTCAGAAAGTTTATGTGTTCTAGCATGATTGTATGTGTTCTAGCATAAATATGTTGGTTATCTATTACGCAATGTAAGTAATATGTTTTTGGTATGCTTGTTGACATCCTTTGAGAGGGCGCAATGTCGCGGTGACTCACAAAAAATAATAATCAATTTAAAAAAGAGTTAAAAGAATTTTTAAAGGGGGGATTTAAAGGGGTAAAAGGGAGTCACTACCTAATTTTAGGAAAACTAGGAAACCAATTAATTAATTAATAAAAAATAACTACGAAACCAATAGATTATAAGTAAGGGGTTCAAGTTATTTCGAAGGGAAGGGGTTAGGCATCCTTCAAAATCCACAACTATGGTTTCCGACTGAATTCATTTTTTTCAAATTGAGGAGAAGATAAAAACAATATACAAGTATAATCAACATGGAATATACACAAGTAATAAAATAAAACAATAATATAAGAATCGGCCTAAAGTTTGCCTAACATCGATATATACAAAATAATGAATAAAGAATATAATTCGAACTTCATTTGAATAGCTTCAATGGGAAGCAGCTTCGTTTACCTGTAAAGACACTTAGTAAAAGTTGTGGTAATGAATAAAAATGAATAAATCAAATAATAACTTAAAAACTAAAAACCCCGTCTTATTAACATGGGAGGCCTTGGAAGGCGACGGTAACTTCTTCATCGGCCAATTTTAACATACAACATAAATAAACTTAAACCAAATTTCCGTCTTTTAAAATGGGGAGGCCTCGAAAACCGTCGAAAAGATTTTTTCATTGACCAATTTTATAATTTTGTTAACAATTAAATAAAATAGCAAAAGATAAATTGATTGAAATAATCTAAGACAACAAATGATGAAAGAAAAAAAAGTTGGCAACATTTTTTCAGCGTGATTACTGACCATAAAAAATTAATATTAATATAATAATAATAATAGCATAATCTAAAGAAACCAACAATAGTGATTCATAGTTAAACTTACATAAAATGAATAATAATAAAATAAAAAATAAAAAAGAGTAAATAAACATTCAACAACAAGAGGAAAACATCAAAAAGTCCATTCCACTCAATTGAATGCCAAAATCAATCCATTATGTATAACCATGGTACTGAAATAAAATTGAATAGTTTCAACAAAGATCAACACAAAATTAACTAAAGAGTGAAAATGACAATCTGAAATAACATGGGGAACATAGATGAACAATTAATCACTTGAGATTTATTCCAATCAAAATAAACACATAAAATAATCGTGAAAAAGATGTTACCAGAAATGAGAAATTACATCCACATTTAGAATTGTTGCTGGCAAGTGTTGCTTTTGGTAGTTGTTGCTGTCTGTCGGAACTTATCATCGAGTCGGAGTACCTGAAAACAAAAGAAAATAGTGAAAGGGGAAGAGGGGAAGGGAAAACGAGTTTAGTGGTTGTTTCCGGTGGGGTTTTCGATTGGGTTTGGTGGGGTTTTGGTAGGGGTTTTGTGGCTGTTACGAGCTTGCTGACTCAGCGTGGAGAAGGGTGGAGGCTGGTTCGAGATGGTGGTGTGGGTTGCCGTAAAACAGTGAGAAAGGAGGAGGAAAAAAGTTTGTATGGTCGTTTCTGGTGGTTGGAGAAGGGAGGAACAGGGTCAGGATTTTGGGGTCTGGTTGTTTGTGTATTTAAGGGTCGAAAAAGTGAATGAAAAGGGAGGTTTTCTGGTGGAGGTTGTTGCTGGTCGGGCCGAATTACAGAGTTGTTTCCGGCGTCTGTGTTTCTGGTCGGTTCAAGCTTCTGTTCAAGAGGTTTCACCAGAAAAAGAATGGTAAAAGGGGAGGGGAAAACGTTGGGATTTTGGGTTTCGCCAGAAAAAAGAAGAAGAAAAAATCAAGGGGGGTTTCGGTGGTGGACTCACTGGATTTCGGCGGAGCTCCGATGAACTTGTCACCGGAAAATCACAAACACTAGAAGAAATTTCTAAAGACTAAAAATCTGAAAATTATTCCTAAAATCTTATCCACCACCCCCTAACTTAATGATCAAGTTATTCTTTAAATATGAAATTGAAAATCACCAATAATACAATACCATTATCTTAAAACTATGGGCAAAACCACCATTTAATAAAACATCTGTGCATGAAATCTTATCCATATTTGAATGAATTTTTGGACTGCGCAAAAAGAGAATATTAACAAATGTAACGAATAAAATGAATTTTAAAAAATGTAACAAATATAACCAATGGTATGTAGAAAATGCAATTTAACAAAAAAGGTGATTTAATCAAACGGAACAAATATTTGAACATATTCAATCGACTGCGACAAAATAATGTAAACAAAATTAACCGATAAAAATCCTAATATTGTAAGAAATAAGAATAATTATCAACATATTACATTAAAATTGCAAAATATGTATTTTGAACTATTTTTAAAATAAAATACTTAAAAGTATTAACTTTAGAAATATCAAACCAAAATTTGGTGTCAACAATGCTTCTGTTGTGCATATAGTTTTCCAACAACATTTAACTCAGAAACTTATTTTGTCATTGTCAAAACATATACCTAGGTCGAATTCATCAAAGGGCAAGTTTGACTTATTGATTTCAAAGTTTTTGTAAGTTCAGTGACATATGTATTTCTTAAAAGCTTATGGGTGATTATCCTTTTTTCTCTTCCGTTACTTTAATCAAGAAAACATATTTGAGAAATGATAACACACATATAACAGTAGAGATATTTTGATATTCCTTTAGTAATGTAAAATTGTGTATCACACTTTAATGTTGTATGTGTTTTGAACATATAGCATGTACAAGTTAGTCACTTGACTATAATGGAAAAAGATGAAATGTTATTGATGGAGATCACTTGAAATTTATCATCTACAATTTTAGGTATGTGCTTAGAAGAATGTTCCATATAAAGTCTTTGGTGACGTGATTAATGAATTTGTCATCTCATCAAAATAGTTAAACGATGCACATGCATGTAACATGATCATTTGAAAAAAAAAAATTACTATCTTATTTTCACGGTTAATAACAAAACATGACTTTAATGTTATTTTCTGAACCTTTTATATGTGAATTATTGTCTTTTTAACTCTTGAAGATTGCAAAAAAACAATAGAAAGATTTGAACATTGTGTTTTATTAAGATGCTATATATTTTAAGTATTTGAATAATAAGTTATATTTAAAGCATAACATAACCTGATTATTGTTTTCCTGTCTGAAAACACTATGTTCTTGTTGAAGGGAAAGGTTTCTGTTTTTAGTTTTTCCTTTGGTTCATTCTTCATTTTCTAATATTTGTATAATTTTCATTTTTAAAAATATGTATACATAGTTGATTACTTGAATTATTAAATTGATGTCGTGCATTAAATTTTGTTAAGTATGCTTTCTCTATTTGAATGAACTTGCATTTTTTCTATTTGTTTCAGTACTTTTATTAATTTTGAGATTTTCTGATGTAAGGAACAAGCATTGGGTCCAGGATTCACTTTCTTTTGTTTTGATATATATATAAATTTGTGGCTTTCTTTTATCCTATGAAGTAGAAACATATAGGATGCACTAGCCCATTTCTTTTACTTTGTTATAATCATATGCTAATTCAAGTTGTTATTTTGAAACTCGATAATTTAAGAGTCATAAAAAAGTGTAGATTAAGACTATGATTGAATATTCAAGTTGCTTTAGGTTGATTTAGATAAGTTTTAATTACTTGAAAGAATGAGTGCCCAAAATTTCATTTCTTCATTTATATGATCTCTTCTTTTTTGAAACATTTGATGATAAAGCATATGTGAATTGAAAGAATGAGTGCCCAAACTATGTGACATGGGTAGAATTTTGAGAGTCAGTCAAACTTTTTATATGTCCTTTAAATTTTGAAGTTGTTAATTATTGTGATTTGTAGTACGTTTTATATTATTTCAAATAATATATGTTATTTCCTCTATCCTAATTTATGTGGCACTAATAGATTTTGAGCTTCAACCATTTTTTTTTAGATTTCTTAATGATATTTTAGGTTTAATTACACCTCTTTTTGATTTTCGAAGACCCATTAATATGCTTTCTTCACAATTATAGATAGAGCTACTTTCAGTGTTGATGGTTTAACAACATATCCTTAGCAACTTCTTTCATGTGAAATTACAAAAATAACCTCTTAGGACTCTTCTATCAATTTCTTGAAACGGGAAGCTCCTTAGATTCACTCTTATTAGTGTGTGTTGGATGTCACGTGGAGGGATTATCTTTTATATTGAAGAAGATTTGATCTTTCGATACACTCTGAATTTTTTATGTCCTTTAAATGAAATCCTACTAATATGTTTGTATGATGTCTGACTATACAAGATATGTGCAGAGAGACTATCTCCTCTTTTTTATTTGTATTTCTAAATATAATGTATGTCCACCTAGAGTGGAAAATTTAAAAACAAAAAGACAAGTTTTTAAAATAAAATATGGCAAGTCATGACATGTAGAGCAAACAAGTTTAATACATAATGATTTTGGGTTGTTTAGAATGCGTCCTTTCAAAATTTTGAAAAGTAATTACTGCAAAATTCGAAAGTTTTTTTTCCTAATTTAATGATAATTATGCATATATGTTTATTAGTTGCTCTTTTCGGCCCATTATAACTATCCTTTTTAATTCTTTCATGTATATTAAGAAGAATTAATAAAGTGATAATAATTATTTTGGAATAATTTCTTTGAGTTAAAATGAAACGAAGGCATTGATTTTTTTGGAAAATTTATTTACTCATCTACATTGATTTTTCACAGCTCAAAAAACACTACGTCAAAAAAATTTGTTTCTAAAAATACTTGAAATTTTTATGACCATACGAAACAAGGACATTATATTGAGGACATATTTACAAGTTACAACTAGTAATATTATTAGCAAATAAAAGAGTCTTCCTTTTTTCTAAAAAACGGGTCTTAATATTAAAACTCGGGTTCAATTTGTCACCTCTCCAATTACATATGAACAAGTAGATCCACCAGCGGCAGCTCTTGCGCCCACTAAGATCTTCAAGGAAAAATGCACATTTCATCTCAGATCTGATTCCAATTCCATCTCACAATCATTTAGGGTTTCGGATTTCAATCAAATTCCAAGTCTTTACACTCTACTCTCTCTCTCTCTCTCTCTGTTGTGTGTGCATAGATACGGAATTGTTAAGATGCTGACCAAGTTTGAAACCAAGAGTAATAGAGTGAAAGGTTTGAGTTTTCACACCCAAAGGCCATGGATCTTAGCCAGTCTTCATAGTGGGGTTATTCAGCTATGGGATTACCGTATGGGAACTCTCATTGATCGATTTGATGAGCACGATGGCCCTGTTCGCGGTGTCCATTTTCACAAATCTCAGCCTCTATTTGTTTCTGGAGGTTCCTTCTTCTCCTCTTTTTTAATTTCGTATATGATAACAGTGTGGATCTGGTCATTCCATGAATTTACAAATTGCTTTTGGTTTTAGTTAAATGTGATTCAACTCTAGCTGCGCATTTGTTTTAATTTCAGGTATACTTAAGTTGAATAGGGGCTAAACCAGAGTAAAATGATAATTCAGCCAGTCAAATGTTGTTTGCATCACAATGTCATGGAATCTGGATCTATTGATGTATGTTGGTAATTGTATGTGATCCGTGCTTCTGAATGGGAAAACTAGTTTATGAGGTTAAATGAGCTAACTTGAGCAAATGCATGGTGAAAACTGGAACAAAAACTTAATGCAACAACTAAAAGGCTATTTGCATTAGTGCGATGGAGTGTGGATCTACTTATGTATGTGGACCAGCATGTGTGTGATCCATGATTTTAGAAAGATAACAAGTGCTTTTGCTAGTTTTTCTTCTAAAGGATAGCTCAAACATATATTTGTGATCCGTAATGGCACATTTGGGTTTTCTGAAGGTGAAATGTGCTAAGTTGAATAATACATGAATGACAACAACAACAACATATCCAGTGTGATCTCACAAGTGGGGTCTGGGGAGGGTAGCGCGCAGGGGCGTAGGGACATGCAACTAAGGGTGTCCAATTGGACACCCTGCGTCGGGAAAAAATACCGTATATATACGTAAAATGATACACAAAAGTGATTAAATAACATATTTTGGACACCCTTGGTATAATAGATTGTTGTAGCTCAGTGGTTTTAGACCTTTTTAATGGGTACATGTTGGAATCTCACTAGCAACAATTTTTTCCCTTTTTAAAAAGGCCTTTTGTTGTGCAATTTCTGGACACCCTTCATGAAATTCCTTCCTTCGCCACTGGTAGGGCGTATAGACTTACTCCTACCCTGTGTAAGGTAGAGAGGTTGTTTCCTATAGGCCCTCGACTCAAGTCCGAATAAACAATAATTCAAGACTAAAATGCTATTTGCATTAAAATATGATTGAGTTTGTATATGCTAGCGTATGTGGATGAGAATTGAGATTGGATTGTGAATCTACTGGTTCATATGGAAGAGTATGTGATTTGTTAATTGAGAAGGGTGCTTTTATTAGTTTATCTTTCTGCTTTGTCAAAAGTTTCCTGAATCCCTTATAAAAAGTAAAAGATATTCTGAATGATAGTTCCAGTTTGTATGTGTGATTGGACCGTAATCAATCAATTGATTCAATTGAAGGGTAAATATGCTAAGTTAAATACTACCAGGACTAAAACCAGAATTAAACATAATTCCGGGAATTGCTGTTTGCATCACAGTGTGAATGTATGATGGAGTGTGGATCTACCAATGTATGTGGATGAGTATATTTGATATGTGAATTGAGGAAATACATATGTTTTTATCTTCTGAAATGGAAGAGTTGGTTTAATTGAAGGTTTAATCTAATATGTTGATAATGGATGGACCAGAACCGGCAAACAAAATTTTCAGGGGCTAAAATGCTATTTGCAACACAGCCTGATGGAATATAGATCTGCTGATGTATGTGGATGAGTATACGTGTGATCCATGAATATATGAAGTTACTTCTGCTATTTTATCTTCTGAATGATAGTTCCAGTTTATATGTTTTTTTTTTTGATAAAGTAAAGTTGTATTCTTCAGCAATGAGGGTATGCTGGCAACCATCAAAAAGATTTACATCAGTGACCCAAAAAGGACCAACTCAAGAAATTGCTACTAAACTTATAAAGAAGAGAAAAAATTTAAAATCTGTCCAGCATCCTCTATACCCTCCTCATTACACCAAAAACAAAAGGTCTTCATACAACGCCATTTGATCTTTTGTACTGATTCTGCAGTATTTTCCATACACCTCTTGTTTCTTTCTCTCCAAATAGTCCACCA
>JAJOOF010023186.1:0-10129 GCA_029582545.1 Solanum lignicaule | reverse complement strand
TACGAACCTTGCTTCTTCTTCTCCTTCTCCTCTTCTTCTCCTCTTCTCTCAAGAACCCTAACCCTCACTCTCACTCTTTAAAATAAGGAAGAACTGATCAAAAAAATCAGTCTAACACACTAATATAACCAAAAGAATTGGTTAGGGAAAAGACCAAAATGCCCTTAAAATTTCCGGACGGATTTCCCTGCCAACTGCCCAACTTCAAAAGGGCATAACTCACTCATACGAACTTGGAATCGAGCAAACTTAGTGGCGTTGGAAAGATCATTCCACGGGATTTCCAAACATATCTGGAACTACACGTAACTCATCTTGAGCTAGAAGTTATGACTGATCAAAGTTGGCCAAAAAACTCATTTTTTTCCATACTTGACTAAATTTCCTGATTTGAATTCTTTCCAAAAATGATAAATTCCAATTTAACTCTTCTTGGAACTCAATGTGTTACATCTAGGGACTTTAACACTCAAGAAATTTTAAATTCCTTGGTACAAATCTCACTCCACATGAAGGACGGCTCGAGTCTTAGTTCGAAAAATTCTCTGGGGTGTTACAGTTTTCTACTACCTCTGTGTGTTGCTGTTACAAAACCTTTTTTCTAGCCTAATCAAATTGAAGCGGATTTATCGATTCACCAATAAATGAAAGATCTATCGTTTTAACATTCAAAAGAAAGAAAAAAATTCAAAGCATAGAAAGTTTCATTAAGATGAGAGAGCTATGGATAAACGAGCAAGATGGAGGAATGTGAAAAGGTAGATGCAAGATGCAAGAAGCTCTTTCCTCTAGGAAGATTGTGTATGTCTCACTCAAAAAAATTTATCTAAGCAATCTCTTTGAGTTTTTCATATAGTCGATATCAAAATTTGCTTTTTATGTCTATCGATGATGTGATGATAATTCAGAAGATTTTTTTTCACAAAAAAGGGTCATGTTCCAATGGGTTCAAGTGTTAAAGTTATTCCCTCGATATAGTTAGATGCAAATCAACTATACTATCCAATGAATTTTCTAAAATCAAATGACACAAAGCGAACTAGAATAGGTTGATTGATCCAGATAATAAAATACTCCAACCTATTTCACCAAGCAGTGCTAAGTTCTCTCTTTATATGATAATTGATAACTCACATTTATGTCAATTCTGACCGTTCTAGCCGTTATACCTTTTGATTATAGTATAATATTGTCATATTCGAACATAGGACTACTTTATTTGTTAATGGAATCTTTTCCTGTCTTTTTTTTTTTGTGGAAAAAAATCTTAGTTATCTTGTATTATTTAAAAAATAGTTTAGAAACTTGTTCCTATATAAACAAAAAAAAGAGGGGTGGGGGGTGGGTATCTTTTCATTCATTTAGGTATTGATTATTATGGTCGATTCGTATTAGCATGTGCTTTGTTAAATGTTACCGATCCTTTAGACTTTTCAGCGCACACCCTTACGATAGCAAAATTCAGCACGCATAATATCATGGCAAATAAAGTCCATAATCAAATTCATCTAATAAATATATGAATATAATAATTATTACTAAATTATAGTCAATTACATATATGATATATATTTATTACCTTAATTTTTTATTTAATCGTAATAAATTATCAAAATTAGCGTAAACACTATATATATATGTAATGACTCGTAAAGTCGTTTTTGGAAATTATCATATAAATTATCATTTTTACTCCTTTTGATAATTGCATGAGTCAATTATTTTGATAAATCGGTAGAGTTGATTTGGAAATTTTTGAGTTATTTGTTAATTACAATTATTTAGTGGATGGGTGATTTTTAAATAATTAATTTTAATTGATGGTTAATGAGTCAAGTTCATAATTTATTTAGGTCCATGTGTAAAACTGAATTACATTAGAAGAGATCTAGTATTATTATTTTGCATAACACAAGTAGTAACCGCTAATTCACGAACGGTGCGGCAACAACACTTTGCTGCAGGTAATTCATCACCACACCAAAATCTTGTACTATGATTATGGATAGTCATGTTATTATTGCTATTATTAGTTCTTGCTTCTTTCGATAAATATAACTGTTTATGGGGATTAGTGGTAGGTGTTGTAGGATTGAATTGATGAGAATATATCATACTAATATATATTATTAGAGCACTGCTAATTGGCAAGACAGAATTTTGGCACCAATTGCCGAGACACGGATAAATGACGAAAATGTGTCTTTGGCTCCAAAACCACTTATGTTTTCCTCCAAAAAAGAAAACCACTTGTATGAAGCTTTTCTTGGCTGCCAAATGTACAAATGGGACCCATACCTTAACTATTTCATTTTCTTTCATCTTCTTACTCTTTTTCATTCATTTTTAAAAAAATTCCTTCGATTTCTTTTTTCCTCCTCTACGTTACTTCATTTGTCAGAGTTATAAAGAATTTTTAAGACTTGCCTAAAATGTCTAATATGCATATTTTACGGTATTATTTATTTGAGAGAAAAAATAAAGTGAATGTGGCGAGAAAATTTCGAATTAATTTTTGAATGAAATGGAAGAAATTGAAGGTATTGAAATTACAAATAAAAAAATCGTAAAATTTTGCGTATTAATTTCTTGAACCTTTTATTTTTCTATACGTATTTTATAGAATGATATATACGAAATATGAGAATTTAGATATTTTGTTTTCTGTTTGTTTATAAAAGATTATACATTGATTTTTTAATATAACTTTTTTCATCATATATAAAAAAATTTAAAATTAAAAAAATGTTATAAATATTTTTTTTTTAAATTCTTTGTTCTATTCATGTATTTCTCTTTATAATAATCAAGTTATTTGCATTTACTTCGTATTTTAATTTTAATTTTTATTTTAAGAATGTCAAGAATGAATTTTCATGTTCAAAATAACTTATGTCGTTTTAATTGATTATTTTTATTTAAATCAAGCATCATCAAGACATAGTATATCACAACTAAATTTTTAACTTTTGTAAAAAAAAAAAAAATCGTTGGAACGAATTTATCATATTTCTTAGAAATAATTAAATTCTTAGATAATGCATACATTTTTTGAAGGATCCTATATATAATTAGATCAATTTCTTACATTATCATATATATTCTAATCGACCAAAACCAAATAGAAAAAAAAATAAAAAAAATAAAGTGATAAAAAAATTGACTTAATTAATTTGACTTAATTTTAACGTTTGAAAAATCAAATTATCGACCAAAACCAAATAGAAAAAAAAATAAAAAAATTAAAGTGATAAAAAAATCGACTTAATTAATTTGACTTAATTTCAACATTTCAAAAATCAAATTAATTTATTTAATAAAAAAAAAATCCAAACTAAATCACGGCTAATTCTACTAAAAATAATTAAATTTCAGCATTTGATAAATAAACTAATTAATACAAAAAATAATAAAATTACAAAAAGAAACGGAAAAGAAGAAGAAGATATGCAATTGGAGAAAAATAATAAAGAAATGGAGCCTTTTAGCTTCTTTTTTTAGTGGGACCCAAATTCCACCTGGCAAAATATGAAAGGATGTGCGTCACACATAATAAAATTTTTCTTAAAAGTACTAAAAGTGGTTTTACTTTTGAGGGTAATTTAAGTACACGGAATAAATGAATTTACCCAAATGCCCTTAACTTTTCACCAAAATTACGAAAATACCTGATTTTTGTTGCTCATGTCATTTCGTGCCAAAAATCTGTCTTGCCAATTATGCTTTCCGATATTATTAATATGTTAGTAGATAAGGAATTGAAATACAGTATATGTTTTGCAACATGTGGTCAGAATGTATGATGGATAGTTGAAGCTATGGTTAATAATGACCTACTGATTTTAGGGTAGTTATAGGCCAATAATTGGATATTTAATTGTTGGGGAATAAATTATAGGAATATAACTTGTATCAATATGTACCGTTCTGGATTGGTTTTTCCGTGAACAAAATCGTTGTGTTCATAAATTTGGATTTCTAGTGTTTCTCCAATTCTTTCTTATAATTATCACATATGATTCAAGTCTTGATATATTGAGACATGTAATTAAATATTAGGTGCATGATATCATATGAATACCATTATATTTATGATATTCGGAGAAATTGGAACTTAACCCTAGGCTTGAAATTCAGAAAACATGAGAGTTGACATGTTAATTGGCACCAAGATTAGGAACTTGATTATAAATTGAGTGAATTTTTGGGTCTAGGCTAGACCTATAGTAATCTGAGTGTTGTTAGTTTCGAAATCTTATTGTGATTATTAATGCAAATAGATTGCTTTGAGTTGGAAGTTCAACGAAAGGGAAGGCTTAAGTCTCGGAGTGATTGTTCGACTATTTGAGGCAAGTGGATTTCTAAACCCTTGTTAAGTGTATGAAATTCGTGTATTTCCTTGCAATATGTGTTTGGGGGTAATGAGACTTGGTGATGGATTGACTTGTCCATATTGATTAATTCTAATGATGAAAAAAGGGTAATAAAAGGCAATGTGATTAATTGTTGGTGTGTGATGTGTTGAGAATGGTTTGAAAGACTTGTTGAATCATTGTGTTATTGTGAATTGTGCATTATTATGAAAATGGTTATCTCCTCATTATTTGTGTGAACATGTCATTAGCATTGGTTCTGAGACATGGTTGTGATAAGTGTTAATAAGAGGATGTACCATTTCGAGGGATGTATCGCGCGCCGCGATGAATACTATATATTGAGGGATGTATCGCGCGCCGAGATGGATACTATATATCGAGGGACATATCGCGCGCAGCGATGGATACTATATATCGAGGGTCGTATTGCACACCACAATGGATGCATGGATAGACATGTCCCCCATGGGTCCCGGACTGAGAGACAACGAGTGTGTATCGTTAGGTCAGACACGCATCACTATACTTGACATTGCATTTCATTGCATTGCACATTTTTATCATTGATGAACTTTATCTTGTGTGTTACGTTGCTGATCTTGTGAGTTCCTTTCTGTGGAAGTTGTGATTGATGAATATTGAGTTGTTGTTGAGGATATGTAATCTGTTAGAGTGTTGTTGTTGAGTTGTGTACTATGTAAACTGTGAACTGTTAGGTTGGGCTGGTTTTATGCAGGTTGTAGTTGTGGAGGTTCAGATGGGGTGTAAGGAGTACCCGTATTATGTTCCCTTAGCTTGTATTTAGAAGTTTACTTGCTGAGTACCGTGTGGTTTGGTACTCACCCCTTGCTTCTACATTTTTGTAGGTTACTAGCCCGGACCTTTGTGATATTTTCTCTTTTCCTTGTCTGAGGCTTCTTGTGGAGGTTTGTGAGGTAGCTGCTTGTCATTTCAGCGAACCTTCTTACTCCTATTTATGATATTGTTCTATTCTAGAAACAAGGTCATTTGAGACTTGTGTTTTTCTTTTGAATCAATTGTAATACTTTAGAGGCTTATACACGTGACAACTAGATTTTGGGGGTATTTTTGAGTTGATTATAAATTTTTTGCATTTTATTGTAATAGTTGAATTTTAGGCTGACTTGTCTTGGTGGGATAATATATATATATATAGCAAATTGTGAGAATGATTGTTACGGATCCAACATACACTACAAGAATCCGGATGTATTGTGACGACATTTAGTGGCGACTCTATGTGTTGCAACAAAAGTTACATTTTCAGTGGCAACATATGAAGCCGCTACAAAATATAAACATTTAGTGGTGTGTTATGTTAGGTCGCTTCTAATAGATGTCACTAATTCTCAATTATCAATTCCCGCTATAAGTAAAAATTTTGGTTCCAACCTTTTAGTGGCGACTTGTAAATTGTCGCTAATAAATGTCTTTTCAGGCGACTTGGTCACCCTTATTAGTCTATTAATTTAATTTTAAAACAAAACAAAACAAAAAAAATAGATATTATTCCATATATAATAAATTATTAAAATTGATGTGAACATTTTATGCGCGTATAGACTAATCTACGGACTGATGAGACTATTATTCCATATATAATAAATTAGCTACTTCTCAACTTGGAAAAAACTTAGCACATGAAAAGTGAACCACAAGAAGTTTCATTTATGTCAATCCAATAAAAATAGTCTTTAACAACAATAAATATGCACATTAATAAAGAGAGGTGAACTTTTACTGGCATTAGTTAATTGTGATTTGATCAAATGTCGCTATAAGCTTTAGGGACATTTATAAAGAGTATAAATAATTGCCTTTACAAGTACATATTTAGCGGCAATTAAGCTATTATTGTTAATTAATTGTTGTTAAAGACCATTTGAGTCGGACACAAGTTCCATTTCTTAACATACATAAATTTTAGTAGCTCGATTGATTTGCTACTTAAAAGTATTTTTACAAATTGATTAGTCATACACAAATATAACCTCTCACAAAAAATAAAACACTTTTCAAAATAAATTAATATTAGAAATTTGACCAAACAAACTTATTCAAGACCGAAAACATCATAGTCATCAACTTGAGAGGACTTGACCAAGTAAAATATTATAAATTAAATATATAGAAAATTACAACCAAATATCATTCGATCATCTAATTTATAAAATATATATACAATATATAGTGTGTGGTATTTATTTTATACTAAACATGTATACATATTCGTATATCGAAGTATATATATAGTATACATATCATATACATAATATATATAGTACATATACAACGAAAATATATAAATAATGCATATTTTAATCATATCGATAAACTAGTTATCGAAGGATATGTAAGTTTCCTATAAATGTTAGCCCAAGCCTTCCCCACCCCCACCCCCCACCAAAAAAAAAATGGAGGTTATTTTTTTTTTCAACAATAAAGGGTCCACAAATTTATGAATTCCTTATGAATGTTCCCTTGAGAAATATTATAAAAGGACTAGCATATAAGCTTATTGATAAAAATATAATCACCTCATATAAGATAATTAATTCCTTTTTGCTCCAATTTGATCTCCATGAGTCACAAAGCATTATTCTTAGCTTGTTTTGTCATAATCCTCTGTCTATCCTCAACAACCTATGGGAGATTGCCAGGTGTAGTATTGATCCCTTCATTGTAATGTAATGTAGAGGGGCGGAGCTAGATAAGGTCGAGACTTGAGAGGGTTCATCCTAATCCTCTTCAGTAAAAAATTATATTGTTTAAATATGATTTAAATTATTTATTTTTATGTGTGTATATATTAGATGTTGAACCCCCTCCCCCTTCTATTACTTTCTTAATTAAATGTGTGTTTATTTCTTTATATTAATAATTTTATCTTAAATTTTTATTCTTATAAAAATGAATCTATTTAAATTAAATATATATTGTATGTTTAAATTAGATTTTTATTTCATAGGAAAAACATATTAAAACAAGCTAAACACTATTTACAAAAATTATAATCAAGCACAACTCCATCTTCAACCCAACATACAAAGTTTCAAATAACGTGAAAGTGTTTGTAATAGTACGTATATGAGATCTAATCTATGGTATTATGTTACTATCTATTTTGAGATATTACTCTTTTATAACAAATTTGATTGTCTCTCTTTCAGCTAAATTAATTAAATTGGGGGATTTAGTTAGTTCTTAGAGAGACATAATATGTATATATCTCCTTTAACTTGGTCAATTAGCTTAAATATATGCTCTCCAACTTTAAATGTGCATACATCAACATTTAAATTTGTATAAAATTAAATCATAGACACATATATTGTACATGATAATTCACGTGAGATACACTCCAACTAACGCACGTAAGAGCTAAATTTGTATAAGTTTTAAGTGTCTACTTATGCACGCCCAAAATTGAAGGGCAATATATCATCTGAAAATTGAAATCAAGTTAGAGACATGTTTATATATCATGCTTTTTAAAATTTGGAAGTATAAATCATGTTTAGAAAAAGTATATTCAAATTCTAAATATGTTTTATAAAATATAATCAAACACAACTCAAACATAAAAAAATATTTGTTTTTCATAGTTAGCCAAGTGCCCATATATAGTACAAGTGTTTCAGTTTTTATAGTACTTTTTTTAGAATTTAAATAGGGAAAATACATAAAAGCTCCCCTGAACTTGACACGAAAACTTACTTTAGTACTTAAACTACACGGGTGTTTATATACCCCCTTAACATTTTTTAAGTGATTTTTTTTAACCCGCCCATCATCAGCCCAGTTGAAGGCTGAGTGTTGTTGAGTCACACGCGTTTTCATTCGTCCACGTGTACATTAACAAAATTCCTAATTAATTGCTTAAATCTCCATAATAATTTTATTTTTTTAAAATATTGAGGCAAAAATTAAACCCATCAATGAATTTACTCCTCAATATACAAACTATAATTCAAATTTCAATTGCATTTTCAGTTTAGTTATACGATACCACCTTCCTCAAAAAATTTAAAAATTATTTGCATAAAAATGAAAAATTATTAATGAATTGGGCGAAATCTCCATAGTTAATCTTTTGCCAACAATATCTTTGATTTTTTTTTAATGGAAATCAACTTCATTCTGATAACGCTTTAAACTGATAGATCTAATAATCTTCTTTGATGTCAAAAATGGTGGGTGAATCAAACACCAAAAATTTTGTAAAAAAAAGAAAGAAACGATTAAAAATAGAAAAGAAAAGAAGAAGAAAAAATATGGAAGAAGTTATATTTGGAAGTAAATGTTTACTTGAACTAAATGAAAAGAATAAAAAAGAGAAAGAGTTATGAGAAGAGAAAAAAAATGAAGAAGAAGATGCAGAAAAAGAACAAAAATAGAAGAAAAAAAAATGAAGAAGAAGATGCAGAAAAAGAAATATAGAGAGAAAAGTTAATTCAAAATAAAATATTTAAAAATTAATAAAATAAGTTATTAAGTATGTTATCCAATAAAAAGAGGACATGTGTCAGTTTTTTGGTGTCTTTTCCTTTCTCACGCGCTTATGAAAAGTTGGTGATACAAATTTTGCCACGTCGCTCTTTAAGGGGTAATTAAATTCAATTCAAATTAAATTAGGGGGTAAAGAAACACCCGTGTAGTTTAAGTACTAAAGTAAATTTTCGTGTCAAGTTCAGACGGGATTTTATGTTTTTTCCCATTTAAATATTACTTGTATAGTGTATAACTTAATTCCTTTCTAAATATAGGTTATAGATGCAGTGGCTATAAATATGGAGAAGAATCGTGTTCACCACGTAGATCACTCTCTGTAGTTTATATGAGACTAATCGACCCTCCAAAGCCAATATCACCACCTGGTAAAAATTTTACGCAAAATCTGTTATTTTATTTGTCTCAATTTTTAAAAGTTTTTTAAAATAAGAAGTATATATATTTACGTATTATGTCTAAAAATTATTTACACTAACAATATTTACACCATTTCTTCTTTTACATGTTTGCAGGTAATGGATCTTGAGAAGAGTTTTGAGTAAAAAAAAAATTATTAAGCAAGAATTTTATATTGTATTTATGTTTAATTATATATGTTGTTGGACAATTGAATGTTTGGATACTCTAAAATTGCTTACTCCATGATAGATCTTCAATGGAGTTAAGCTAGTAATAAATAATACTTATGTTAATTGCGTTGAATTATGCTTACACTTTGTAATTAATAAGGAAATAATACTTATATTAATTAAGGCTAATTAACACTTTTAGTCCTTCAAATAATTGGTAAATTTTGATTTAGGACCTTGTGATTTTTGGTGCAAGCCCGACAACACACATTTTAGTTAATTGAAAGTTAAATGCGCTTAAAAAAATATTATAACACACGTTTTAGTTAATCCTACTTCTTTATGTTCCAACCACAAATTACCGACTTCAACTAACAAAACTTGTCAGATCCCATAAGTAAGATCTGAGGTAGATAGATTGTACACAAACCTTACTTCTACTTTACGTGGAGATAAAGGTTATTTCTAATAGTCGCTCAGCTAGCTGGGGGACCTATATATTATTCCCACAAGAATAAGCACACACTAGCTAAACCAAATAATATCCAATGGACAATTAGTTCCAAGTAAAAATATTTACAATAATTCGAGTCTAATCACCAATATTAGTTAGTAATTTAGTAAAAATGATCGGTTATGATGCATTGGTGG
>JAJOOF010023185.1:0-15695 GCA_029582545.1 Solanum lignicaule | reverse complement strand
CCCCCCCCCCCCCCCCCAATTTGGGATTTAAAATTATAATTTCAAATCATGATTGTGAATCAGATATTCAAACATTGATATTAAATCGCATGTCCAAATGGTACATGTTCTTCTCACTATTGCTTGGCTCTAATTAAGACATGTGATAGGTGGGTCATGGGAATAGTCAGCAACTATATATATATAGTTGTGTATATATATATATATATATATATACCACGTAGTACATCAATTTCATTAATTTGTTTAGTTGTAGCAACTTAAAACAATGAGTAAAGTTTGTACCTTGTTACTAATGGATGGTTGCTAGTGATCCCCACCTTGAACATATTCTCAACATCTCCTTCTACTTCTTTTTCTTTTTAGTTTTTCAATTCTCTTTCTACAAATTAATTAATGTTTTTGACATTTTTTTAGTTGAAGATTTATTTTCATGCTCATTGATATTAGTCCTTGAAAGACTTTAACACATATAAGAGTAACAAATAAAGAGCTTTGCGATAATATTATAATATGGATATTTATAATCAATACTTACAGCTTCATTTATTGCCGCATCAATCTGATTTTTGAGCTGAGAGTTTTCAGCGTCTTGGATATGAACGGTTGAGATTAAATTTGGAGGCTTGTAAAGTCACATTTTGGCCGCGGACAACAACTCTATTTTGGATTAATTTTTCTCCTTTCTTTAATTGATTTATGTATAATCTATATACAAGGTGAAATAAAAGAACCCTTGGACCTTTGTCAAATGAAGTGCATCAAAGACAAGGAAGACAACTTATTGATAGAAGAGGGACATATAAGATGGAGACTATATATATAGTTATGCTTTCATAAACTCTTAAACGTAGAAGGGTAACATTGTGTTAGATGATTTGATGAAACCACATTTGCTACCATTTACAATCAGTGTGTACCAATGTGAACTATATTTTAATTTGATAGTATAAAAAATATTTATTATTATCTATGTATAAAAATTAAACTCAATAATTTTATAGACGATGCTAGTTAAATTCACTTAAAAAATGAATTAAGTGCAATATGGTAAATATTTCTGTTAAAGGATATAGCACATGTCCATTTAATTATAATTTATGATTCCTTAATTGATTGCTAAATTCTTGGTAATTATTATCTAACCACCATAAGCCTAGGAATACCTAAATACATCCTACTACAAGACAAGTTCTTCCTTAAAAACCCTTTGCTATCACTAGGCAATAAATAGGACAAGCTATAGGTTTCTTATAATTTTAGATAATTAGTATCCTTTTGGCAATTAGCATGAAATTCTAAACAAATATACCTTATTAATTAGCCCCTAAAAGAAATTATGGTTGCTAAATTAACCCATATGCTTTTTAAAAAAAAAATTGAATATTATTCTTGACAAAAAATTAATATTTGATGTGCGCCTTTGTCTCTCAACAATTAATAAGATGGTCCAAAATATTAGTTGGATGCTACTATCAAACTTTGTTATGTCTTCACACAAATGATCAGAAACTATCTGAAACTTGGACCTTTTGAATTCATTGAACCTAATTACTTGGACCACTTATTAACTTTTTCATCATCATTTTGAAATTGAATTCAATATTTTTTTATGAAAATAAATTACTATTGGTCTGTGACCAGGTTTCTTTTACCCTAAAAGAGAAGGTAACAAAGTTTCTTACAATTACAAGAAATGATTTTTTTTAGGAAAAAATAGAGCAATTTTTTTTTTTTTTATAAAAGAATGAAGCAAAAGAAGAATTATTAGGTTACTATTTTGTTGCAAGAAGAGATCCAAGATTGAACCTTTTGCTTAGCTTCCACATTTATAAGGAAGAAGGGGGAATTATGTAGTACACTTTTACACTTATTGCTAACCCCACCTTACCTTGTTTCTCCTATTCATTACTGATCATAACATAAATAATCTTCTTCATAGAATTAGCTAGCTCTTGGAATAGAAGAAAAAATGGGGAGAGGGAGAGTGGAACTAAAGAGAATAGAGAACAAAATCAACCGTCAAGTGACATTTTCTAAGAGGAGGAATGGTTTGTTGAAGAAAGCTTATGAATTATCAGTGCTTTGTGAGGCTGAAGTTGCTCTCATCATCTTCTCTAGTCGTGGAAAGCTCTATGAGTTTGGTAGTGCAGGGTATATACACATATATATACTAAGTTTTTTTTATATATATACATGAAAAATGTGTCATGTTTACTTTGTGTGGGCTCTTAATTACTAGTAATAACTAATTTTTGATGATATGGGGTTCTTCTAATTCATAAAAAGATTACAACTTTATGTTTTTTTTTCATATGGGGTTCTTCTAAAACATAAAAGATTACAACTTTAAGTTACTTTTTCATATGGGGTTCTTCTAAATCATAAAAAGATTACAACTTTAAGTTACTTTTTCATATGGGGTTCTTCTAAATCATAAAAAGATTACAACTTTATGTATGTTTTCATATGGGGTTCATCATATAAATATATGCTAAGCTTTTTTATACATGATAAGTCTGTCAAGTTAACTTTGTGGGGACTCTTAATAGCTAATTCTTGAAAATGGGGTTCTTCTAAATCATACAAAGATTACAACTTTATGTTTGTTTTCATATGAAGTTCATCATATAAATATATACTAAGCTTTTTTAACACATGAGAAGTGTGTCAATTTTACTTTGTGGGGATCTTATTAGCTAATTCTTGATATGGGGCTCTTGTAAATCATAAAAAGATTACACTTTTATGGGTTTTTTCATATGGGTTTATCATATATATATAAAGAAAGATAAACACACACACAGAGTGAAAGGCAGAGTGAGGTAAGTTGTTTTTTGTTTTTGTGGGAGAGTGGGTTTTATGTTTTTAATTCTACTTTTTTTAAAAAATAAAAATTGTTGGATAAATAGACTTGCTAAATTGGTATGGGCTTTTGCAGCACTTTACATAAGCACCAACTTATCTTTATCTGTTGTCTGTTATGTGGAGTTTTCAGATTTGGATCTCTCTTTGAGTTTTCTTTCTTCTTTCATTTTAATGTTTGATCAAAATGTGATGAATATGAGAAGGAGGGGTTTGGTTCTACCAATTGGAAATTGACACGTTTCAATGGTTAATCCACAAAAACAAAAGATCAGAGTAAGGACTGACCAGGTCTAGAAACTTCTTCTTCCAACCCTTTTGGACAAATGTGTAAGATCTAGGGTTTCTCTCCATTTTGTTCCTACTATTTCCTTTCATCTTTTTCTTTAATGCTTTTGCTGTTTCTTGGAACACTTGTTAGTCCAATGGTTATAAAACATCAAAAAGTTTCAAACTTTGTCTTCTTTATACCTTTTTATCCTTAGATCTTGAAGTCCTTTCAATGATTTCTACTTCATATACCAAACTCATACATTTTCTTCTGTTGTGACAAAATCCTTTGTGTAAAAGAGAGTGTTGTACTAAACTGCACATCAAAAAGTAGTGGCATATGCCTGTTAAAAGGGAATTTGTTCATATTTGAGATTTCTTGCATTTATCATCAGTTTTGCAGGTAAGTATATGATCTGATTGCTACTTTCTATGCATATGAAAAAAGGGTTTTCTTTATCAGTTCCCATACCCAAGAACTGATCAAGATCTCTTTTTTCTTTCCATTTTGGTGAAATTTATTACTGAAGAGTCTTATTAGATTCTTGAGTTTTTCAATATATATTAGAAACTTTGCTTCCAGCTCATGTTCTTTAAGCAATGAAATTGAGTACTTTTATTCCCTCCCATCCAAAGCCTTACACTTTCTTTTTTCATAGTCTTCAATTTTCTTGATATCATTTTTTTGTTGAAGAATGATTGTATTAAAGAAAAAAATGCTTCTTTGTTTTTGGTAATATCTCTAACTTTTTTTTAATTCATACACATCAATGTCTTGAGGTAATAGCACAGTGTTAAAGATGACTTCTTTTTTGCTTGTAATCTTTCAAGAAAATTACAAGAAAAAATGTAGTGTCCAACTACAAATTTCTTGTGTTCATAATCACATTTGTTCTACCATGTAACACTTTTGTTTAGAATTAGGGTTTTGTACGGAGAAAATGTGATCTTTGTTATTAAATGCAAAATGAAAAACCTGATTGGCGGTTTTAATTCCTTGAATTGTACTCCATATGTTTATATTAGTTGTCCACTTTCCTGTTTACACGTTACTTAATGGAAGGTTGGAAGAAGGAAAAGCTATAGAGAACCCTTAATTCCACTTTCCCCTTACTGATATGGGATGTATGGAGTAGTACAAAAAGCTATAGAGCCCTTAATTCAATGTCTTATAGTATTGTTTATATTTCTATCTAATTATCCTTAAGGAATTGCCAAAATGAATTTATGTTTCCACTTATTTTTGCCAAGTCTTTTTCCACTTTCCAAATATGGAAGGTTGGAACTTAGAAGAAGGAAAAAGACAACCTCTTGTTATACTAATGGCCAATTAAATAAAATGGAGCAAATGAATAGAAATGAGAAGACTTTTGCTATTTTAATCCTTGTGTAATGTACTCTTCCAGCTTTTGTCTTTTTTTAATTTCTACTGTATGGCTCCTTTTTGTCCATTATATATTCAATAGTTTTCTTTTCTTTTAGAGTTTGTTTGTTTGTTCTTGTGTTTATTTTTCTTTTTGGTTTTTGGGGTAGAATGTATGGTTAGTTGAGCCTGATGAGTCTTTTTCATGGCTATGTATGTGAATTTTATTTTTATTTTTAAATTGGTGGCAGTAGGATTTGAATTCGGAATTTTCTCTGCTTTGATACCATATTAATGTGTAAATTCCTCTTATCGAAAAACTTTATACTATATTAAACATAACTATATATAGTGCAATAGTATTATCTCAAAAATGTGCTGAATATGATAGTGGAAATTAAACTTGGTATGAGCTTCATTTCCATACACCTTATTTAGTAGTACTCAGTTTAATTTGTTTCAATTTGATTGTTTTACCTTCTTTTTATTCCACTTATGAAGAGAATGTATTTTTTTTATAACTCTTTAATGTAATTTTCCCTATGACATTAAGATCACAAAATTAAATGACACTTTGGTACATTCCACAGTTTATAGTTTAAAATCATAAATTTTAAAAGTTTTTTTTATTTTCTTAAAATTTGTGTTGAGTCAAAATCTGCCTCCTGTGACCTCTGTGCAAAATCATGTTGCACACATGATTGTGTGTTGATGTCTTTTCCTTTTTATGTAATTTAACTTAATAGCCTTAATTAGTAGAGTATTTGTCTAATTAAGTATCTTTTATCTCTCCTTATACGTCTTGCTTAATTAATTGAAACAATAAGAATAAGATTAGGAAAGTAAAGTAATACTATTTTGTTTGTTTTGTTGGCAGTATCACTAAAACTCTTGAGAGGTACCAACGTTGTTGCCTTAATCCTCAAGACAATTGTGGTGAAAGAGAAACACAGGTTTGTAGCTTTCATATTCTATGTAGTATTTTAAGTTATTATATGGTTCTTCCTAAGCATGCATGATTTGTTTTTCTTTTTTGGTTGTTGTAAATTTAGAGCTGGTACCAAGAGGTCTCTAAATTAAAGGCCAAGTTTGAAGCCCTTCAACGAACTCAAAGGTTATTTATGTCATTTGCTTATTCATTTGACATTATATTATAATTTTGACATATATATATATATCCTTGAAATTAAGTGTGTTAAGTTTTCTGAAATGTTTTTTATTGGTATAATACATATGAAGGCACTTGCTTGGTGAAGATCTTGGAGCATTGAGTGTGAAGGAGTTGCAAAATCTTGAAAAACAACTTGAAGGTGCACTTGCACAAGCTAGGCAAAGAAAGGTATATACTTAATTGCCATCTTTTTACGATTATTGTTACATATGATTATATCAAAAACTTTATATCGTGCTTCACACAATTGATATTAGTTGTGTGAACCGTAAGGCTTCTCTTTGTCTCACGAAAAAGTGAGTCCAAATCTAACTCTTTTAGGTCCACCAACTTTGAATCTACCTTTTCTGTGAGTCCAGTTCTATGAGTTAAATATTAAATTTTTTCCATATGGTATCTAATTTTTTTTTTATACTTTTCGTACTAATTAAGGATTGGTTTATGCATTTTTGTAGACACAAATAATGATGGAACAGATGGAGGAGCTTCGTAGAAAGGTAAGATATATAAAATGCTGAATGCCTAATTTCTTCCTTTCGAAACTAGCTATTCGGAATACCACCTAAATAACTATAGTCATTGAGTCAATTAAGTTGGGTTGAAAGAGTCTGAGGTTGGTTCAATGATGTATATCATACATCTTGGTTAATTATCAAGGGCCTATATTCACCGTGCAAAATGTGATGCACGTGAACTCATAATTCCTTCTCAAAATAAGTATTTTGAATAAATGTTTAAAAAATTCTAAATTCGTCTCTGTTGGTAATTGAGTTTATTTATGTTATCAGGAGCGTCATCTTGGTGATGTGAACAAGCAGCTGAAGATTAAGGTTTCTCTTGAACTATCAACGGTACTACTCTATATTGCTCGAATTCTTTAAAAATATCAGAGCGACTAAGTGCATGTTGAATCATCTTATTTTTGTATGTTGACAGTTTGAGGGTGAAGGACAAGGTGGAGTGAGAGGTGTTCCTTTTCCATGGAGTACTTGTAATGCATCATTAGATGAAGCTGGAAGCAACACCTTTCATGTCCACCATTCTCAATCAAATCAAATGGACTATGATTTACCTGATCCAGTTCTTCAAATAGGGTATATATATATATACCTACATTACTTTCATCTATTAATTGATCGCGCTCACTCAACTTTTGATAATTCACATTAAAAATCGTCTATCTTGTTTTGTTTTTCAAAAGTCATTTTACTTTACCTAATTAACGTTAACATTAATGTAAACTGCAGGTATCATCAGTATATGGCTGCAGATGGAGCCTCAGGGTCAAGGAGCATGGCTGTTGAGAGTAACATCATTCATGGCTGGGGTCTTTAATTTCTAATTCTAATTATGGATATACTAGTACAAGTTTTTTGCTTTAAGTTTTTCAGATTAAAAACTAAGTGACATATAATTATGATTTGAAATGCTTGTTATATAGTAATGTATAATTTTAGTAAGTGTTATGTACACTACTCTTTTTAACTTTATAAGTTTTTTCCATTTTCTCACAAAATTAATTGGTGATGCATGGTTTTGTTAGTATTAGAAGAAGAAAGGACTTAGTTCAACAGCAGTTCTTTTCATTCATATTTCAGATTTCAAAAAGCATACACACATATATCTACATAAGCTTTTTCAAAGTAAGTAGAGGATCATATATATCCAACCACTATTGACTTTCTTACAAAACATAATCCATAAAACAAGGACTACCTTTCCCTTACATACTAAACATAATATTTAAAAAGAACAATTAAACAAAAACCATCTAGAAATATCTCATTTTCTCACGCTCCTTCTTGAGATTTTTCTTGGACACTCCCAACTTAGCCCTTAGAACTTCAAATTTCCCCTTAGGAAGAGCCTTGGTCATGATGTCTGCAATCTGCTGATCTGAGCTGCAATGAACAAGTTTAACTTCGCCATCCTTCTCTGCTTGCCTGATAACGTGAAACTTCACATTTATATGCTTGCTACGACCACGTTGCATTGGATTTTTGGCCATAGATATTGTTGACTTGTTGTCAACCTTAATGACTGTAACTTCAATGTCATTTTGTTCCAGATCACGTAGAATCTTTCTTAACCATAGAGCCTGATTAGTTGCACCAACAGCGGCGATGTATTCTGCTTCATTGAGCTACCACCTCTTGCTTCTTTGAATTCCATGAGAACATGTCTGAACCAAGTGTAAAAGCATATCCAGAAGTGCTTTTCATATCATCAACGCTTCCTGCCTAATCACTATCTGAGTAACCCATCAGTTGCCCTTGCTCTTTCTTTTTAAACCAAATACCATACTCAGCAGTTCCTTTGATATATCTCAACGTTCGTTTAGCAACACCAAAATGAACTTGCCTTGGAGCTTGCATAAACCTCGATAGTAGACTTACCGCGAACATGAGATCGGGTCTTGTTGCTGTCAAATACAACAAACTACCAATCAAACTTCTATAAACTGTTGGATTATCCCTGTCACCTCCTTCAAACTTCGAAATCTTTTCATTGTGAACCAGTAGGGTCGGTACAGGCTTGCACCTCTCCATCTTGAACCTTTTAAGAATATCCCATGCATATTTTCTCTGAGAAATGAAGATTCCATCAATAGCTTGATGAATCTCCATTCCCATAAAGTAACTCATTTCACCCAAATCTGACATTTCAAACTTGGTCTCCATTTCTTGCATGAACTGATTCACCATAGCTTCATTGCTTCATGTTAGAAGAAGATCATCAACATAGAGTGACACCATAAACACATCTCCTCCTTTAGCCTTCTTCACATATAAAGTGGCTTCATTTTCACTTCTCTTGAAGCCACAATGAATGAGATGATCATCAATCTTACTGTATCATGCTCGATAGGCCTGCTTTAATCCATGCAATGCCTTATGAAGTCGGTAGACTTTATCCTACATTCCTGTAACTTGAAAGCCTTCTGGTTGATCGACATAGATCTCATCCCACAACAGTCCATTTAAGAATGCCCATTTCACATCCAAATGATACAACTTCTAATTTGACTGAGCTACCAAAGCAAATATCAGCCTTATTGTATCATGTCGTGCAACGGGTGCAAACGTGTCTCCATAATCCAGACCTGCAACTTGCGCGTAACCTTTCACAACAAGCTTTGCTTTGTATTTATAAACTGAGCTATTTGGATTAAGTTTGGTTCTATAAATCCACTTCACCCCGATCACATTTCTGTCTTTGGGTTTATCAACTAACTTCCAAGTATCATTCTTTTCTATCATACCAATCTCCTCTTTCATAGCTTCAATCCAAACTTTATGTCTTGATGCTTCTTGATAGCTATTTGGTTCCGAGATTGCAACATTGCATCTTTCATATATCTCGGAAAGGGACCTTGTCTTCAAAATTGGCGAATCAAGTGAGGATTTCCCGTCTGATTCTTCGTCTTCTTCTAAAGTTTCATATCCAAATGATTGGATTTCAGGAAGCGGACTCAAGTTCTGAAAAACTGCATTATCTTTCTCAATTTGCTCCTTATCCCAGTTCCAATAAGCATGCTCATCCACGACTACATCTCTTCGAATTGAAATACTTTTTGTTTGCAAGTTGAAAACTTTATAACCCTTGGCTTATGATGAATAACCAATAAAGATCCCCAATTCACCTTTTGGTTCAAGTTTGCTTCTTTTGACAGAAGGAACATGAGAATAGCATATCGAACCAAAATTTTTTAGATGCTTGGCAGATAGCTGTATTCCACTCCATGCCTCAATAAGAGTCTTTTCATCCATAACTTTTGTTGGCAGCCTATTTAACAAATACATTGAAGTATGAATAGCTTCTGCCCAAAAGCTTTGTGTCAATTTCTTTTCCAGCAACAAACATCTATCCATT
Source organism: Solanum lignicaule (assembly GCA_029582545.1). Lineage (NCBI taxonomy): Eukaryota > Viridiplantae > Streptophyta > Magnoliopsida > Solanales > Solanaceae > Solanum > Solanum lignicaule. Next base: position 6,153 of record JAJOOF010023185.1, on the reverse strand, counting down.
TCAACTACTGTTCTGTTCTTCCTCTCCGAGACTCCATTTTGTTCGGGTGATTAACTTACTGTCAACTTGTGATCAATCCCCATATCTTCACAATACTTATTGAACTCATTTGAAGTGTATTCACCACCATTGTCCGACCTCAAAACCTTTAGCTTACTACCACTCTGTCTTTCCGCAAAAGCTCTAAATTTCTTGAAAACTGAAAATACTTGAGACTTGTTACTCAGAAAGTACACCCAAGTCATCCTTGTTAAGTCATCAATAAAGAGCACAAAATATTTATTGTGTCTCAAAGATAATGTCCGCATAGGTCCACATACATCAGTGTGAACTAGTTCAAGTTTTTCAGTTGCCCTCTGGGTAGCATTTTTAGGAAATGATTTCCTGTGTACCTTACCCATTTGACATGACTCACAAACTTCTTTAGACAGTGAAATCTCAGGTAAATCCTTAGTCAACCCCTTTTTATACATAGACTTTAAAGTAGCATAGTTAAAATGACCATATATTTTGTGCCACAACCATGACTCATCTTTACGTGCAAAATTTGCACTATCAAACCTCCCATCTAAAGGAAAAGTTTTATCCACCATTTCTACTTTAACAATCAAACTATCTTTAGAGTCAAGGATCAAACAATGTTTGCCCTTAAAATATAAGAAATAGCCTTTAGACATCATTTGAGCCACACTTAACAAGTTACATGCTAAACAAGGAACATACAACACATTATGTATTAACTTTGTACCTTGTGTAGTCTGAAAGGAAACTGAACCCTTTCCATGTGCATCAACCATTTCACAATTTCTCATCCTAACTTTAGCTTTGAATGACTTGTCAAGTGTGTGAAACAAGAGCTCATTATGTGACATTTGACTCATACATCCACTATCTATGAACCATGATGATTTTTTGGCTATGTTTTCTACATGAGAAGCCATAAACAAGCTTTCTTGTTCATTTTCGAACTTTTCAACAAAATTTGTCTGGTGCACATGGTTTTGTTGTGGTTGATTCTGCCTGGCCCTACAATTTTTCTCAATATGACCCATCTTTCTACAGTGAATCGATGGTTTTCCATTGAACCAACAATTTTTTTCTTGATGATTGGTTCTTTTACAGTGGCTGCGAGGTGGAAACTTCCCTTTCTTTGAAGATTCCTTCCATGGTTTTTTCTTTGCTGCTTTATCTCCTTCCATCCTTCTATTGTTCTTTATAGGTTGTTTGCCTTTATGTTGTGCCTGAAATGCCACTTCTGCTACGTCTTCATCTCTTATTCTTGATCTTTGTTCTTGGGCTTGCAACTTGCTGATCAGTTCTACCACATATAAAGTCTTCAAATCACAAGATTCTTCTATTGCTGAAATCTTAGACTCGAACCTTGCTGGTAAGCTTATCATCATTTTCTCCACCACCTTTGAATCTGGAAAGGATTCACCAAACAACCTTATTTTGTTAACAATCTCGACAAGTTTGGCAGAATACTCTTTCGCAGTATCTCCTTCTTTTATCTTTAACATCTCAAATTCTCTTTTGAGAGTTAAGAGTTTGACAGTCTTCACTCTGGCACTTCCATCGAACTCTTCTTTTAGCTTCTCTCATGCTTTAGGTGTTTCACAAGCCATTATTCTTGTGAAAATCATATCTGAAAGTGCTGAATGAAGACATGTGAGAGCCTTTGGTTTCCTTGACTTCGCATCTTCATAAATCTTCATTTGTGCAACTGTTGGATTTGGTCCAAGTGGAAGAGGATCATCTTCACTTTCCATTGTTTTCCATAGACTAAAAGCTTTGAGATAAGCCTTCATCTTTATCACTCATATGTGATAATTAATTTTCTCCTGTAAACATAGGAGATCATGCACCCAAAAAGCCGTTGGATGCCATGCTACTGCTGCTCAGCTCTCACCTTAGATGGAGAAAAAAACCTTAGCCTTCTTGCCTTCACAGATCCCTCAAGAAGAAGGGCTCTTGATACCACTGTTAGTATTAGAAACTAGTAGGAAGAAAAGACTTAGTTCAACAGCATAGGGCTGTGTATCGGTCGGTTCGGTTTTGAAGTATATTGATTTGACTTATTGGTTATTGGTTTGTAGAGATGCAAAACTGTTATAGAACCATTAAGATATTGACTTATCGGTTATTGATTTATCGATTATTGATCGTTATCGGTTCGGTTATCGGTTTAACCGTTAAGATTTGACACAAAAATAAATTAATAAAACATCACTTAGAAACAAGGTAACAAATTGAATGAATCATGTACAAGAGTTCATTAGTTGCATCTTGCTCAAAAGCAAACGTTTTTACATTGTAGAATAACCAAGATTATGAGATAGCCAGAAATAAAAGTAGGAAACTAAACTCTAAGTCAAGGACTTTATATACAAAATGGTATAAATATAATTATTTAATTTGATATCGGGTTATCGATTAACCCATTAAGAAAAAACCTCAAACCTTTAAGAACCGATAACCCGATAACAAAAAAAATCAAAACCGTTATCTAAACCGCTAAACCAATAACCCATTACCGATAAACCAATAACTTTTTTCCGGTTCGGGTTATCGGTTTCGATTCGATTTTGAACAGCCCTACAACAATAGTTCTTTTCATTCATATTTCAGATTTCAAAAAGCATACACACATATATCTACATATGCTTTTCCAAAGTAAGTAGAGGACCATACATATCCAACCACTATTGACTTTCTTACAAAACATAATCCATAAAACAAGGACTACCTTTCCTTTACATACTAAACATAATATTTAAAAAGAACCATTAAACAAAAACCATCTAAAAATATCTCATTTTCTAACAGGTTTGAATTAACAAAGGTAATATTTCAGAGACTCTTTCTGGTTTGGTCTAATGAAGGCTAGATTGCCAAATTTTTTTGGAAGATCCTAAAAATATTATAATTCTAAGAATTGTAAATCATAAATTGACACTTGTTCTAACAAAATTCAAATAGGAAAATAAGCTTAATATCACAAATTATAAGGAATATTGTGAGATTAAAAGAAGTTATTTATCATAGATCTTCAGTTCAATTAAAACATACCATATGAAAAGAAAATATCATTAGTAAAGTAGCGGAGTAGGAACTAATGAAGTAAAGAATAGTAGTAATAATAAATAATACCTTTTTCGTCTCAATTTATGTGACACATTTCAAATTCTGATCGAGATTCAAACAAGTCTATCTTTGACCGTAAATTTTTCATATATCTTTTAAGTATTTTGAATTGTTAATTTTTGTAACTTATAGTATTTTTTTTACGTAAATTACAAATATATAAATTTTATTTCAAAAAATTGAAGATTTCATGCACAAATTTCCGATAAACTTATATTGTTTAACTCTCGAAAAACGAAATATCTATACTACATTAAAAGCATGAACTCCCTAACTTGAATGTTAAATTACTATAATACCCCCACCTTAAAACACCCAATTTAGTATATATTCTATATTTTATAATATATTTATTTATTTGTTCTAAATTATATTAAAAGTTGACACCTTTTCACATTGATGAGTAGTGTCTTTTTTATACAGTTGTGACATTTTAAATGAGTTATGACATTTTCAAAAAGTTCTGATATTTTTGAATGGTTGCAACTTATCTGATAAGGTACAATAAGCACCTTTTCATACTATCATTTGTTTTCTATAAATAGAAGGGTTTTACTCACACTTTTAAACTACAGATTTTGTAAGTTTTGTATTCTTCTTCTCATAACTGGGAAGATTGTGAGAGTTGTTCAATTATGCAATTACAATTTTTGTTGTGAGTAAATTAGATAGATCAACAAAAAATGATGCAACAAGGAGAATTGAATAACTCAACTTCAAATGAGATGACTATCTAGAGAATTAAAATGTACTCATTTTCATAGCCAAAAATATACTTTTACAGGAAGTTCTACATGACAAGAAGTTCAATGATTTTCTGTTGCACAAACTACAACTTGGTTTTCAAACTATGAAAAGTCTAAAATTATTGGCGAAAAAGAATTTGATCAAAAACATTTTTGAAGATTCCAAACTAGAAGTAACAAGTACTCCTCCGTTTCCAATTTATTTGCTATTCTTTTATTTTTATTCAGTTTAATATAAAATGTTCTTTTTTCAAGGAGGTGGGGGATCATCTTTAAGACCACAAAGTTAAAAGATATTTTTATATATTCTACATATCCTTAAATTAAAAGTCTTTTGTGTTTTTTAAAATTTCATATCAAATTAAAATTAGACAAATCTATATCTTTCTTTTTGATCTACACTACCTTAAAAGAATGAAATACCTACCTTAAATATTAAATTATTATAACACCCCAACTTAAAACACCAAATTTAATATTGTATTATATTTATTTATTTATATTATATTATATAAAAGCAGACACCTTTTCACTTTGAAGGGTTGTGACATTTCCAAAGAGTTATAACTTTTTTGATGAGTTGTAACCTTTACGAAGGGTTGTAACTTTTCTACATGGTTGCGACTTTTCCGAAGAGTTGTGACTTTTTTAAAGAGTTATGACTTTTCTGATGAGTTGTGAACTTTTAGAAGGGTTGTGACTTTTTTTTTTTATAAGACACAATAAACATTTTTTCTTACACTACCCTTTGTTGGTTATAAAAAGAGAGGTTTCTTCAAAATTTTAAACTACAATTTTTTAAAGTTTTTGATTGTTCTTCTTCTTCTTAAGACACTTATATTTAAAGCTGACAACTTTTCACATTGAATGGTTACAACTATTTCAAAAAGTTATCACTTTTTCGATGATTTTTGACCTTTCCGAAGGGTTGTGACTTTTATGATAACTAATATGCACATGCTCATACTACCCTTTGATTACTATAAATGGAGGGGTTTCCTCACAATTTAAAACTACGATTTTCTTATGTTTTCTATTCTTCTCTTCTTAAAATCTCAAGTTTGATTTACAAACGTTGACAATCTCAAAGTTCACTAAAATTTGAACACTCCCTAACATGATTGAAATTAAAATAATACTCCAACTAAAAACATCTTATTTCATATATCTTCTATATTTTATATCAATATTTATTTATATTATATTATATTAAATGTAAGAGTTCCAACAATACAGTAATAACTAAGTAATGAACTATGGGGGAGGGAGGAGAAAGTATATTTAAAAGGTGTAACTAAGAGATTTTAAGAGTGACTAACTTTCCATAGTAATCATAAGAAAATTTGTATCCACTATTAATAGGAACTTATAATTTATCATTCATTTTATAATTGTTTACTTAATCTTTTTATTTAATAATATTCACATTATTTTTAAACATTGTGTAGTACATGATTTTATATTCACGTGCAACGCACGTGCGTCAAAACTAGTATCACATAAATTGGGACAAAAAGGAGTACAATTTATAATCATACATGACTTTTAGTCTTTGTTATCTTTTCATATAATTGGTCCCGCTTAAACTTATAACCACATAAACTCATGAGTAATATGTTAGAATTACTAATGTAGAAATTACAGTGCAAAAAATATTTTTTGTTGAATATTTAATTTGTTGTATCATAAGTTGGTATATATTTTATAATTCAGACGTCTTAATCTTCCGAAAATAAATAAAACCAGGTTTTGATAATGAATTGAACCTTATCCAAAGTTGGATATGAAAGCCCAGAAAAGATGAAAAGCTAAACAAGTCCCTAGTGTTTGACATTATTCTCATCATTTCCAGTGTCCCAACAATTAAAATTGTTTGAAACATGTCTAATATCTTACCTAGATTACCCTTATGAGCCATGAACAGATCGAGGCTACTCGTGTTAAGGCATCATGAGCATCCGCGACCAATTAGCTGAGGTAAATGCAGCCTACAAACACTATATATGTCCAGGGCAAGGATGAAATCACATTCTAATTGTGATAATGTGACGACCCTAAAAACGAACTAGTGAAACTAGAGCCTCACATGTGAGTTTGGAGTTGGGAACTTGATGAAGTGATGAGAAATGACCGTGACGTCCGGAAACTAGTCATTTGAACTAGTGAGTTGTAAGGGTCAACTTTAAATGGTCATATCTTTTAGCTCAAAATGAATTAGGTGGACCTTTACCTATCCAATTAAAGGTCTTTGAGTCCTCTTTCC
>JAJOOF010023183.1:0-16338 GCA_029582545.1 Solanum lignicaule | reverse complement strand
AAAATATGTGTAGAAAAAGTAGAAGTAGATGAAGTTACTTTAGTTCATCTTTTTGGTGGGCCTCAATGTACAATTTCTATAGCTTTTAGTCCAACTCTTTAGTGCAATGTTGGTCCTCCAAACTCCCATTTCTAAATAAGAGTAAAGTAATAATATAAGTCAAATACGAATATTATTCAAATATATATGTTTGTTATCTTAAAATATACAACAAATGGTATACAAACTATATAATATACAATATGTTTAGAAGCATATACAAATACATAAACATAAAAAGATAAACTTAATCTGCAAATCTACACTAATTATATACATATACAATTACTATGCACAAACCACTATGAATTTTCATCATAGTCATGAAGTACTCATAATCGAACTATACAAATCAATCAACTACTTCATAAACAATGTTAATACGTTTAAATCAATAATTCGTTATTAATTCATAACTATGCAATTCAAACTGGTATAGTAAAATACAATACGTTCAAATTGAAATAGAAATTTATTTGGATATACACGATTAGGAGGGAGAATCTGATTTTTTATTTTTTTTGAATTTTGATTTTGTTGAGAGATTTTACTTGAAGAAGAAGAAAACTTATTTGGTAAGGTATTCTAATTAGATTCAATAACCTTTAATTAAGGGATCGTTTTCCACAATTACACCATAAATTGCCACATATTTAGTTAACTAAATTTAAACATCATTTTGTATAATTAATTAAAAACAATCAACATATACTAATGAAATTCATTTTAGCTATTTAAACTATAGCTATGTTGCGTAAATAGGCAAACTCTAGTTAAGAAAGCCTATTATGTTTCATACAGTAGTTGTTTATGAATTTTTTCCTAAAACTTTTGTGCCGCTAAGGCTCAAATCCCTTAAACTTAAGCCCATTCTGTCTCGACTCATCCCATCCTCTTATCAGTCATATATGGTACAATAGAACTTTGAAAAAATTAGTTAACTAGTCAAAATATCTAACATAATTATTAAAATATCTACACTTTAAAATAATTATTAAAAATGTCAATATGTCAATATTTTAGTAAATAAAGTGTATCATATGTTAGTTCCTAATTTATCTCACACTAACTAAGCCCACGTTTAAGTCATCATGTTTTCTCTCATATTTTTTTTAAAAAATAATAAAAATTTCTCTCTCATCTAATTCCCACTTCCAGTTGTTCTTCATTTTTTAATCTCCCGCTTCTCTCTTATCAAAATGTGCAGATTTTTTTTTCCAAAAATTGGAAAAAAATATCCCAAAATATATTCACAACAATCCCATTGATTCAGGTATGTATCTTTTTGTGATTGAGAAAAGACATAAATTCCCCCTCCAACTTGTATCGAAAAGTCAGTTACACGCTTCAACTATTATGACGACCTATTATAAACCTATTCTTGTTCAAAGTGTAATTAATACCACCCCAAAAGTGACGTGGAAATAAAATTTAAAATAAAAATAAATTAGGCGCGTTTAAGTTGAAAATAAAGTCAAAAAAGTATTTTTTTCAACCCACCCCCTGTCTTCTCCTTTTTCATGTTCCTCTTCTCTTATTTTCCTTCAGAATTTTTCTTATTAATTTTTTTCTTAGCACAGTTTTACAATTTGTCACTCAATTTCATTTTTTTTCTTATCACATTTTTACAATTTTTCACTCAATTTCATCGTTATACCTAGAAAAAGTAATCTTTTAATTCAAATTTCACAATGATTCTAGAAATTTGAGACTTTGTTCTCCTAATTTTTCCACTTTCTCCTTCAATTTTTTGAACAAAGCACAAAGCTTACTGAAACGCCATGGATCTGAAATGGGTCGAAGCACAAAACAATCTACACTAGAAACGCCATGGATCTGAAAAACATCTTTTGTACTCAAGGTGGAGGGGGAAGCTCATTGGAATGAAGATCATGGATCTTAAATATGTCATAGCTTGAAACACCATGGATCTAAAAAACGAAGCTCATTGAAACGTCATTAGATCCATGGTTGAAGCTTTGAGCTCGCCGAAACACCTGAAACAGAAACTTAAACCAAAAAAATCCAAAAGGGGTAAGGTAAAGGGGTTGATTCGGTGTTTGTCAATAATTGATTTGGAGTTTTGGGTGGCTGTTTGTGGTGGCTAAGGTAGTTGTTTGGTGGTTGTTCTTTGTCGGAGATGGGTTGGTTGTTGGTAAAAGAGGAGGGGATGACATTATGGAGGTAGGTTTGTGGTGGTGATGGGTTGATTGTTCTTCGCCGGAGAAGACAAAGAGAATTGTGATATAAATTCAAATCAATAATTTTTCTAGTCAGATTAGAGATAAAAGTGGATAGGATTTAGATTGGAAGAAGATATGATTATTAGAGAATTTTAATAATTAGCTAGGTATTAATTAGTGTAAAATAGAGTTAATAAAAGAAAATTTAATTAATAAAGAAAATAAAATAAATTATAATGTAACACCCCGTAACTAGAAAGAAGTTAAAAAGTTGAAATAGTCATTTTTGGAAATATATAAAAATCTGGAAAATTTGTTAATTATGTTAAGTTGGATTTTTGGTCAACTTCAAACAACCATAACTTCTAGCTCAGAATGAATTAGGTGAGTTTCCAGATATCGTAGGAAAGATCTTGGAATAATCTTTCCAACGCCGCTAAGTTTGTGCGATTCTGAGTTCGTATGAGTGAGATATGACCATTTGAAGTTGGGCTGTTCAAATAAGGAAAGTCTAAAACCGGATTTTGGAAGGGTATTTTAGTCTTTTCCTTACCCAATTATTTTAATCCGTTTTTAGGAGTTTAATTGGGGTCAAGTCAGAATTTGGTCAGTTTAGAAGATTGGAAATCTACGCTAGGGCTTGGAGAAAGGAGAAAAGAGGAGAAAGAAGGAGAAAAGGCAAGATTCGTCAAGAACGTTCAAGTTTGATTGTGGATTTCACCAAGGATTCAATCCTACGAGGTATGTGAGATCACATAGCATTGGATTAGTTCACCCATGCGCCAAACATGCTTAATTCAGCGTGTTTTCGTCCAAAAAGATTGAGAATTTGATGTTCTTGAATTGTTTTCATTCTTGAACTTGTATGAGATTGATGGGTTTTCTTGAGATGTTTTAGCAATGTTAAAAGTTGTTTCGAGTTAGATTCTAGTGTATATATTTTGGGTATCTAAATCTAAGAAGATATTGAGAAAAGGAATTGGGTTTGATTGAATTAAAGTCTGAAATCGAGAAGAAAAATTCGTCAGATTCACCTGGGGAGGGTATGGCGTGGCGCAGTGCATCAGAAACGAGCCCCAAGAACTTAGGGGCTGGCGCGGTGCGCCAAGGACGCGCCTGGGTCATCTGCCCACCTGTTTTTTCATCGTTTAGCCCGTTTGAGTCCTTCTAAAGTGTACTAACACTTCCTATTGATTCTAACTACTCTAAATGACTTCTAAACATCTAGAAATCATCTAGAAACATGAATCATAACCTTGAAGCATAAATTCAAATTCAAGGTAAGTTAAGAGCCAAGTCTAGGAAGTTCTTAGAGTCCTTTTAAGAAGTCATTTGCAAATGCTTTTAACTTTGTTTTAAGACCTAAAGTTCAAGTTGAGTAAAGAGTAAGGAGTAAAGATTGAAGTTCATTTCTTCAAAAAGTATATGGGGACTATGTATTCCCAAAGAGTTTAAAATTTTTCACATTTAAACAAGAAGAGGAAACCTTGATTTCCAAAGAGCCTTTGAGCTAGTTTTCAGAAAAGAGTAAACGCTTTCACATTTAAGCAAGAGAGGAAACTTTGATTTCCAACAACTCACAACCCCCATAAACTATGTAGCCACCATGGGTAGAGAAGGGTCATATTTTTTAGATGATTCCTTTAGTGCTTTTTAGCATAGACTAGTGGATTCACTAAGTAGTTCAGGTTCTATACCCTCGGCAAGGTATAGGACGGCCCTGGCAGCGTGAGGCAAAATGATGTATCATCACAATAGCTCTTATGTGATGGTTGTCGGTTAGAGAAACTCCCACAGAAGTAATTGTATTCTTATATACACAATTTAATTGTATTTTTACATACATTTCAGAGTTATATTTGTATCTTTGCATACATATAGAGTATTATTGTATTTCCAAAATATACAGAGTTGACATCCATGTTTTAAGCAACTTTTCTTTATATTGCATATGTTTTAAGCTGCTTTATATTGAAATGAGTTCATTTAAGTTGAGTTGAGTTGAGCCAGGTAAGTTCTCCAGTTCCTTTCAAGCTTATGTCTTGTTTTAGAATTCCCCTTGCATACTCGTACATTAAATGTACTGATGTCATTTGGCCTGCATCTTCTTATGATGCAGACACAGGTAACCAGGATCAGCATCCAGCACATCATTGATTCAGTTGAGCACTCAGAATCTTGTGGTGAGCCTCATTGCTTTCCGGAGGATCCCTTTTTATTGCTTTCAGTATTAGATAGTTCACTAGGATGTCGTGGGTCTTATCCCGACATCCATCTCAGTTGTTTAGAGGCTTCATAGACAGTCAGATGTTTGTTCTTGAGTTTCTATTTCCTGTTTTGATGGTTGAAACTTGTGTTGCCATTTTTGGCCAGTGAATGTTATCTTGATACATTCTAAGTGTTTATTGAACAGTTCAGTTTACTTTTAAAAGTATTTTTCTTCATGAGTAAGTCTTCCGCTGAGTAAGTAGCCAGGCCAAGGGTTCGCTTGGGGCCAACAATGGTTTTCGAGTGCCAGTCCTGCCCAGGGTGTAGGCTTGGGGAGTGACATATAATTTCTAACATGGTGCTGACGTGACGCTGATGTGGTGCTGATGTGGCCGCGAGTGTAATACACCACATACTGTGAGAGTGGTGTTATGCGTCTCAAGGTGGTATTAAATACACTTTTAAATAGTAAGGTTGTGTAATAGATCATCATAATAGTTAAAGTGTGAAACTGACTTTTTGATACAAGTTTGAGAGGGGGATTTATGCCTTTTCCCTTTTGCGATTTTAAGGTATTTTACCGATTTTGTATTTGTTTAAATCTTTTAAAATATTTGTTTGTTTAGTTGCTTATTAAATTCTCCAATTTCGATTAGGGTTTTAGATAAGGAAATTCTCAAAGATTCCTCTCTAATGGCGGACTCAAAGAGGATTACAAGAGGTATCCCATTTAATCATCAATTTTGTAACGATTTCCCATCTTTTGGTCCATGTATTAATCAAGGACTAGCCAATAATGTAGTCTCGACAGCTAAAATGGCAGAAGAGAGAAGATCTAAGCATATACATGACCCTATGTCACGACCCAGACCGTCATGATTGACACCCACACTAACCCTCCGGTGGGAGAACCATTACTACAACCCAGACTAAATAACTTAACCAAAAACTATGTATTTAAAGATACGCAAGCAGGTTTAAAGGACAATAAAAATGGAGTCACCATAAACTCCAAGGGTTCAACTAATCAACAAAACATAACTAATACGGAAATTCAACCCCTAGAACCTGAAAGTCAGTGTACCAAAACTCTACTAACGACATGTCTAAGAACAAGGGGTGCAACCCCGAAACTAAACAACTACTAAAACAATGTCTAAGTCCGAAAAGAGTGGACTAAACAAAATACGAAGGATCCATGGCAGCCTGAAAGAACTGGCTCACCCTTGAATCCGGTCTCGATCAGTGATCTCCTAAATGAGGTCTGTCACTAGCAGCCTGAAGATGTCATGTACTCAACAAAGAAAGAGCAAGTGCAGTATCAGTACACAACCACAGTTTACTGGTAGGATCACGCGGTTATCCCAATAAGTGAAACACATGCAAACAACCACATCATTATAAAACAGGCATATACCGAACATATACAATATTAGTCATCTTTTCAGGATCAATGTAGCATTCCATGTTCTCAAAAATACACATTGGTTATCATTTTAGAGCAGTATACAGTCTTCCAATATCAATCATCATTAGATATGAACGTAATCATCACAAGTAGATACACCACCCAATTCAATGGTCCTGTCACAGAATCCAATTCAATGATCTTCTCATGGAACCTATACCCAAACTGTTACTATACCGGTACGTGGTACCCGTTCCAAGTTAGTGTGTTGGATTGTGACACCCGTTCTAATGTTTATGCCGGTACGTGGCAACCGATCCTAGTTAGTGTGTCTGAACGCAACACCCGATCCAATTAACAAGCCATAATCACAATTACAAGTATATTCTCATAATCATACAATTAAGTCATGATTCATGGCATTCAATTATTCAATTATCCTCATTCACGATTAGTGTGATCAATAATGCAACATTCGTATGCATACATGCATTATAATGAAGCAAGTACAAACATATATCATACAACATGAAATCACAACCATCACCTACCTCGAACAAAGCTTGAATCCCCTAAGAAACTTGATTCTTCCCTTTCCTGATTCTTTCCACTTGTTTTTGGTCTACAAACAATCAATATAATGCTAGGATCAATAAACAAGACTTAATACCTGGAATATAATCAACACTATCAACTCTAGATCAAACCCATGATCCCAATATCCAAATTAAGGTTTTCCCACCATCCAAACAGTTCCAAGACCCTTCCCCAACAATAATCACCCAAGAAACTAAGTTCTATGGATCGAAAAATGGATTCGGGAGTGAAAACCTTACCTTTAGCCTCAAGAATGGTGGAAAACTGTCAAGAAAACACCTGGGGTCGTTCCTTAGCTCTCAAAGTTGAAATTTATAGAAAAAAAATGTTTTTAGGATTTATTTCCGACTTAAGTCGCGTCTGTCCCGCCATAGCGGTCCTCACCTCGCTACAGCGGCCCCGCCCTGGTGGGAAAATCCCGCCTTAGCGGCTTGCATGGAAACAACGAGCAAATTTAAGAATTTCAAACCCCCATTTCACAACACACCTTCATCCCATGACACTCAGAAAATACTCGTTCACACTAAGATCAGTTTCGGGAGTTCCACTCACCCGAATTCAATTCCGTAAAGTCGTACGGGTTCCTTAACGGCTTAGCTATCTCCACATGTCATCAAATTCATAATTAGATCTCCCAATTGTTTCCAAATTACCCTAGACCTCATTGACTCAGATTTCGTCCAAATCTAGACTAGGCTAGGAATTCCCAAGTTAGTACTCAAAAGTTTTCTGGTCCAAGTTATTTCCCCGTTGGCTTTTCTATAACAACGGGATCAGTTCGTTATAATAGATACCAATTTACCCATCAATCGTCCCCAAGTGATCAATTAGGAAAGACTGGCTAAAGTAAGGGTAGAGTAGTAACTGAATCGTCGAATTACTGGGGATACTTGTCTCACACATCTTTCTCAATTTCCCAAGTAGCATCCTCAACCAGACGATGCTTCCATTGAACTTTCACAGACATTATCTCCTTGGTCCTTAGACCAACCAAATGAATACCTACACATCCTCTCATACAATGTCTCAATGAAGTCATCTCAATACTCGAGTGATAATTATTGTTGTATGTAGACTTAACTAACAAAAAAAACGATTCCCAACAACCACCAAAGTTGATCGTATACACGTCTGCAACATGTTTTCAAGGACCTTGACACAATCATCCGGACGAATCCTTTAGTACTTAAGCATGATAAAATTCCAAATCAATACTCGCTACAAATAGAAGTCAACCTGAACCAACCAACACACTCATAATACCCAAACAATCATAGATCTTAACAACATCCCCATCCTACAACATAAATTCCCATGAGCTTAGGTTATAAAATTTTGATCCTTAGACATCAGATACTCATCGAGGGATATGTCCAAGCATACCAACCCCCTAACAACACTATCGAGAAGCTAGATTTAGTAATCGTAGGTTACCTCTTAAGAACAGTAGAATTGGACCCAATGATCCCCACATTCAACCACACATAATCGATACATGACCTCGACGACAAGATGAAATATTAGATTGTCGGACAACCATAAATACACATGGTATCTCTTCTATAAATTCTCATAAGCGAGGTGGTACATGTAGAACCACTAAAATACTTTAACAACTCCAAGACAACACCAATTATGTCATTCGAAATAATCAAATCTTCCCAATCTTCCCACTTAACCAAGAGAACATCGCAAGATTTGGTACCCCTGATCCACCACTAGGGATCCACCCACAAAAGTGAAAATAAACGAGAGCATAGCTAGTGAATCATACTCACAATACTAGAAACCATCATAACACTCCGACCATTTACCTTATTATAAACCAACACTTTTTAAATGAAACATTTCTTAGGTACTTAACAATCAACAACAATAAACTTTACGACTCAACCCAGGTGTAAGTCCTCTCAAATGCTCAATACTAGGTACAATTGATCATTTCTCACCTTGTCAATTCATACCTTGACAAAATTTATTACCACGAATGTTGACTTACAATGAAAATCTGAATTGTAAATTCAACCGTATAACACAATCCCTTTGTCTATCAACATTAGCTTGTACCTTGAAGATTCCTATGAATTCATAGATCTTCATTTATCATTGAACACATCTCCATCGATCTTACAATATCATTCGCTAAAATTCAATCGTACTCATTACTAAACTCTAAAACAAAACAAAGCACTTATCATCACACTCAAGTTAATGTCTGTACACTCCTTTCTCAAGTCTTTTCCAATAGTTTTTAACCAATCTGACGACTTGTGACACTATCACCATAGCCACAACAAAACGAATGAAATCACGTGTCTCTGAACCCAATTATCTACCCCTATGAAGATATCTCTTTAGCATTTGCAATAAAATAAAATATTCTTGCTCTCGCCTCTCTCTAAAGGCTGCACTACTTCCCACTATTTTTTTCTTCATTATGACACTAGCTCTTTAAAATTCTATTCGAGTGGTGTCCCACCATCTCTTAAAACTTTCCATACAACCACGTTACCCACCAAATATTAGAAAACCACAACCTTAGATACTCGCAACTCGTAATTACTATACAAAAATTTGCTTAACAAATAATTTTATTATATAGTTGCATCCCGCCACAATCCATCACGAACTCTTATTACCTTTATGCTCAGTCAACCTTGACTATTACTACGAAGTCAAACTTTTCATTAACATTGTAAGACCTCGAAAACCAGACCTAGAAAAAATTTGTAGAATATTACCTGAAGCAGTGAACCACGACAGGGTTCACGGACCGTGATATGGTCCACGGTTTGTTGACCTGCCCTTGGTCATGACTTGGAAGTCACCAGGCCCAGATGTCAAACCACGGGCACCTTCACGGTTCGTGGCCTTGACGACGGGCCGTGGTGGTATCAGTGACGTCTACGCAGCAGCCCCCGTAGCCTAGCCCTAAGACACTTCTCACCCAAGTGTGAAGAAGGGTCGTGGGGGAGTCCGTGAAGTCTAACCAGTAGCCCCCTAAATCCAGAGCCACCAGACCTCAGCCCAGGTGAGAACCACGAGGACCTTCACGGTCCATGGTCCCTCACACGGGACATGGTAAGGATCGTGAGACAGACCCTTAGCTCAGTAGTTACCAAGTGCAGACCACGACCATCTTCACAGTTTGTGGTCCCTTTCACGGTCTGTGAAAGTGGTTGTGGTCAGCCTCGTCTGCAACTTAAGACAGGGGTCTTTTGGTCTTTTCCTATTTCGTTGGACCCCTATGTTATGCCGTAATTTTACCATCCTTTAGCAAAATTACTTTTTGAAATGTTCCAAATATAAAACAATTTATGAAAAATACTTAGAATGAGTCGCCACTTATTAAAGAAATTAAGAAAACTTAATTTAAAAAGATTTTAACAGATTAAATCTTTATAAATTTCGAGAAAATGGATAAGAGGTTCTCATTTACACTTCAAGAAGGTTTTTAAGGCATTTGAAGTGTCCGCTAACGTGCAGTTATACTACGACTTGGTTAAAATATATTTTGACTATTTTTAGGAAAATGATTATAAAAATGATTTACAATATTCGATTAACTTGAGAAAATAATTAAAAGAACAATTTTTAATTTTTAAGAAAATTGGAACTTAATTGTGACAACTTGGTCAATTAGGATTTTAACAAAATTAGATTAATTATAATTTATTTAAATCATTTTAATAATAAATTGAACCAATTTGATTAATTAAAGCATGAAAACCATTTTAAATTAATTGAAGAATAAATACAAAGTTTTGACTAAATATATTCAATAAAAGTGTAAAATTTGATAAAAATATACTTACATAAAATTATAGTTCATCTTTTGGGGAATTTAATTAAGTTATTTAAAGTTAGAGTTAATAAAAATTAGTCAAACATAATCAAAACAAATAGAAGGGTAAAAGAGATAATGAAATTGGTCCCTTACTTGGGCCAATTTCGCTACAATGTTTGGGCTCTTTACTTAATTCCCATTTTTGAATACATCAGTTGTATATCAGTGTGTATATCGGCGCTTTCCATGTATATCTTGCTTCCAAACACCTGTGTCTCGCCTCCGCCCTGTGTTTTTTCATTTTGAGCTTGTATATCAGTGTATACTGGATGTATACAGTCCACCTTAGGGTCTTCGGACAATTGTAATCTGAATTTCCAGCCCTGTTTTTCGTTCTACTGCCTTGGCTGACTCGAATAGGAAGAAATGTTGAGTTTCGACACAACTCAAGAGGCAAGGATAGAAGATGGGAGTTCATGGCGAACTCGGATAGATTTCATGTAAAACAAATAAATTATAGAATTAATATTTAAAGGAGAATATGAAATGATAAAATTATCAACACATGTTTATCTTCATTAACCAAATAGCTATAAAGGGAGAGGATGAGGGCTTGATATTTTATATCATGGATGATGAGCAGTAAAGGGGATGAACTACAATATGAGCTAGAAATATGCTTTAAAGACAACCCAATACTTTATGTTTTTCCAGGAAACAAATAATGAAGGAAACATAGGGACCAAATTCAAATCTATTAATTTAAACACCCCAATTTTAACCGCTACGGGCCACTTCGGAAGGAAACTAAAGCAAACTTCATGAAATCAAAGCCAAATAAGGATAAAGACTACATGTCACATTCTCAAATAACAAATGAGGTTCATAATAACTCAATTAGTGATTTTTCCAATCACGATGAGGTAAACCAGTGATGAAGAGCAAATAATGCAGATAAAAAGAGACCAATTATTTTCATGCTTAAATTGAGGCTCTAACAATCACATGAAGCAGTTAACTGAGACTTTCACACGAATCTAGTTCCTTGAACATTAATTAACAATTTTATCGAAACAAATATGGATAAAGATATATACGAGACACTCAAGGAGAAACAATTTTTGATTGAAAATTAATAACCAAACCCAAACACATAAATGTAAAGGCAGTGTTTAAACTATTTTAACATGAACAACAACATCTTTTATCTATGATTGCGGAAACAAGGATAGTATAGCTAAAACAATACGAGGCATAAACAAAAAATTAATGAGACGGAGGAGCTGAAACATCATGGCAAAACAAATAACATCATTACACAAGAGAGATAAATAGTCTATTAAACATAAATTGAGGTTAGGAAGGAATTTTACCTTTTCCGGAGCAGTGAACTGAGACGACGATCTTGACCGTGAAGAACTCCCACCACTATGAGCTGATTTCGATGAGCTCTGGAAAGTAAAACAACTCTTTCTTTTGATGAAATTCCCTCTGTTTTAGGGTAGCAAATTAGTGTTCGAAAAATCCTTTATTTTTTTAATCCAAAAATCCCCTCTCTAAGATGTTAATGGAAGGAGAGTATATATAGGAAGAGAATTGAATCCATTAAGGGGGGAAACGGGCACATTTTTGAATGAATTTGAAATTCAAAATTTTGTACCAAGATCCTCAAATCCTTGCTCAAAATCACGGAAAAGGCTGATTCTTACGCATGGGAGAGTACTATTGGCGCTGATGCTGATGTTGATGTGACGGGTTTGCATTTTTACGCTGATTTCTCGCCGAATTTGGTGGGATTTAGGTAGACGCACTGGAAGCGTTTCGCGTCTGGGTTTTGCAATGAAGAAGAAACGCGTGAAGGAGTGGGGTCGATCGAGTCGGGCGTTGGGTATTTGGTGTTTCTGTTGTAATGTTATTTGGAATTGTTGTTGTATTATATGTTGTATTGGATGGGCTGGGAATTATGGTGAAGAGAATTGGTGGGCTGGAAATTGGAAGAATTGGGCTTTAAAGAGTTGGGAATAATAGAGTGGGCTGGAAATTGCCCCAACTTTGGTCTTAAGTAGATCCAACAAGTAGAGCAAAATATTGGTTAGGTTTGATTTTGAAAAATAACCAAACAAATTGCAAATTTGGTCAAGACGAATTAATATTAATTAATTAACGAGTTTCTTAATCTTGACGAAATAAAATAATTAATTTAATTATAAACTAATAACTAACAAAAAATATGCCAACTTAAAGTAAACTAATTTAATAAAATATTCATCTAAAAAAATAAAATCTTTTTGGGATGATTTTCGAATATTATAAAATATACTAATTATATACAAAATTATGTAAAACATATATATTATTTAAAATTTACAAAAAAAGTGACGAAACTATTTAAAATAACTTGCAAACTCTATTTACTTTATTTTCTTGAATATTTTTTTATAAATCTAATAATCTTAAATCATTTGAAATTGGAGAAGCTCAATGATTAATTTATATTGTGGAGGGTCAAAATTGGGTGTCAACACCCTAAACTACGTCGTTTTAACCCTAAACTACGTGGTTTCGATTCGTTTTAGCCTAGAAACATAACTAGAAGTTACCTAAGTTATATCTTTCATCAAAACTTAGAAAATTAGAAGCGAAAGAGGAGAAAAGGTTGAGCAACCCTAGTTCAAGAACGTAGCAAGTTTCCATCAGTTCCAGCCCTAAATCGAAAGATTTCTCCGTGGAATTCGCCACTAAGTATGTGGGATTTCACTAGTGGGTTCCTTTCGCCCATTAGGTCCCTAGATTTCAGTCAGATTCTTGATTCCCTATTATTAACTAGACCTAGGGTTTCTAGAACTTCAGCAGGTTTTCATGAATTGGTTATTTACATGTTCCAAATCAGAAATCATGTTATTACTTCATTTATTGAATGAATTTAAGAACCCTAGCCATGTATTTCTTTAGTTCTTGAATTACACATGCTAGGTCAGATATTTTAGTATTTCAGATATACATGTCTCAGTTTTGAATCTGTCATTATTAGTGTATTAATGTGCATTTTCAGTTTGAATGTCAGTTTTGAGCTATCCAGTATATTACATAATTCAGTTATAATGTGTTAATCATTTAATCTATTGGGAGTAGCATAATACCGAGTTGGACTAGGGTCAATTACCCATATAGTCCCAAAACTACGAGCCACCTAGGTTGTAAGTCCTCTCTGTGGGCATCATTTTAGTGCTCACGCCATCATGCCTCTACACCTTTGGTCGGGTGTATTGGGTCCTCTAGATGGGGCGTATACATCAGACTCGACATTTAGATCATATGGTTTTATTATCGGTTATTATTAGCTCCTACAGTCCAGTCAGATTCCACTGCATTGACCATATTTCACTACAGTCAGTATTCAGTCTCAGCATGTTATAAATTTGGTCATTGCATTCAGTTAGCTCAGTATTCAGTAGCTATATCATGTTCAAATTATGTTCTTGCTTTATTGCTTGTTCAGTTATGTGTTTATTTCAGCTTTACTCTATCCTGCATGTTCAGTACTTTTCAAGTACTAACGCATACTCTGCGCTACATCTTCTCGTGATGTAGGTTCAGGTTCTCAGCATCCAAATCACGCTTAGATCGGTTCCTAATCTCCAGTTCAGCATTATCAATGGTGAGTCCTCATTCTTCGAGGACAATAGTCATGTTATCTTTTCATTATTTTAGTCTTTTAGTTTAAGTTTTGCTAGACATAGCTAGGGCATGTCCCAGCACTTCTAGTCAGTTAGAGGCTATTTTCAGACATAGTTAGATTCATCTTAGTATTTGAGTTTGATATTTCTTTTGTATTAAAACTCTCAGATTTGATATATTCAGTTTAGTATATATGTATTCCCCATCACTTTCATTTTCATGATTTAGCTTCCGCATCAATATTATTCTTAGTATGCTCATGTCATGCTAGCAGGGTTAGCTTGGGGTCACTTGTGATCCTAGGTCCCGTGTCTACGTTTCGGTGGTAGCTCGGGGCGTGACAAACACAACGCCTCAAACTCAGGTAAACACCTCAAATTCAAAGGATTAACTTAGTTTTATACGCACTTTCTTACTAAAATACTTCAATTTCCTTCACCCAAATATACTCAATGGAACTTTTCTTATCCATAAGTTTGTCATTCCGGTATCAATCCACCCTTTATGACTTAAAATAAAATCACCAGTCCTCATACTACCATCTTTTTTCTTAACAAACAAGACAGGAGCACCCTACGGGGAAGCACTAGGACGGATGAAACCTTTATCAAGAAGCTGCTTGATTTGAGCCTTAAGCTCTCTCAATTCTACCGGAGCCATGCGATAAGAAGGAATAGGGATGGGGCGAGTGCCAGTTTCCAAGTCAATGCAGAAATCGATATCTTTATTCGGAGGCATACCAGGCAAGGCAGTAGGAAACACTTCTCTAAATTCTGACACCACAGGAATAGACTCAATAGATGGAGACCAAACCTCAACATCCTGAATATGATCTAAATAAGCCAAACAATCCTGCCCCACCAATTTCCTAGCCCGCACGAAAGATATGATC
Organism: Solanum lignicaule; assembly: GCA_029582545.1. NCBI lineage: Eukaryota > Viridiplantae > Streptophyta > Magnoliopsida > Solanales > Solanaceae > Solanum > Solanum lignicaule. Next base: position 1,546 of record JAJOOF010023183.1, on the reverse strand, counting down.
TTAGCTAGCTTAAGCTTGTACACCCCTTCCCATTCTAACCTTTCCCTACCTGGGATCTCTAGAGTTACCGACTTAGTATTACAATTAAGCCCGGTATAATAGGGGTACAACCAAGTCATGCCTAAGATTATATCAAGTCAGTCATATCCAGCATAACCAAATCAACCCAAATTTGAAATCCATGAACACAATAGGACAACACGATATACATTGGTGACTATGACTGACTCTTCAACTGTGGTAAGAACATGGATGAGGGCATCAAGTATATCACAAATCATATCAAATTCAGAGGCAAATCACATGGACACATAAGAATAAGTAGAACCTGGAACAAACAACACCTTAATCATTCGATCACAAACAATAATAGTACTTGTGATCACTGCTCAGACCCTCAACATTGGTCTTGCCGGAAGACATAAAACTGAGCCATGTCATCTTGATGGGCAACCTCCTTGCCTGGCTGCACTGCTTTGTCTACCTGCATCACCAATTCCCCGGCTTCCACGACCTTGCTAATTTCCTCCTCATATGTCCAGGTTCTCTATAATTGTAACAGACTTAATAACTTAACCAAGTAAGCATTGTTGCTATTGTAGTAGTCGTATAATGACTCTCTTTGATATACCATCAATCCAGGAAATCATAGTATAGCTTCTAACCTCAATTGGCATAACATAATTTCATCATTAGCTAAACAACCCATACATGTTATGACAATAATACTAAATGCATTTTCCAAAGTAATAGTGTTCATTTTCTAACCGTCCCTTACCAAAACTTCTTGAATGTTGTCACCTATAAACTCGAATCTGCAAATCTGACCTTAATCCCTTCACAAGCGACGATAGTAGCTAGCAAGCCCCACAAAAGTCTTAATTTCAGTCACAGAACTAGGTCAGACCCAATTCCTGATTGCTTCAATCTTTACCATTGCCCCTTCCTTTGAAACTACATGCCCCAAAAATGCAACCGAAGTCAACCAAAATTCACACTTAGAAAATTTCTCAAATAACTTTTTGCTTCCCAAGAACACCCAGAATTATACGAGGATGGTCGACATGCTCTTCCTCACTTTTCGAATAAACCAAAATGTCATCAATAAATACTATAACAAACGAATCAAGAAATGGTTTGAACACACCATTCATCAATCTCACGAAAGCTGCAGGCGCATTTGTCAACCCAAATGACATAACTAAAAACTCATAGTGCCCATAGCGGGTCCTAAATTCCGTTTTGGGCACATCCTCAGGCCTAATCTTTAACTGATGATAGCAAGACCTTAGATCAATTTTAGAGCAAATTGATGCACAAGACAACTGGTCAAAAGATCATCTATTCGAGGAAGTGGACACTAGTTCTGAATGGTGACTCTATTCAACTGTCGGTAGTCAATACACATCCTCTGTCACGACCCAAGCCTAGGGCCTAGACGTGATCGGCGAATGGGGAACCCGAAGGAACCCCAAACAAGCCTCATAGCATATCATTACACATCCTTGGTCGCGGAAGCAATTAAAATGACCATAAGCGATAAGCA
>JAJOOF010023182.1:0-10813 GCA_029582545.1 Solanum lignicaule | reverse complement strand
ACATATCTTTTCGTTCGCCTCTCTCACTTTATACAAACACACATGTATAAATTATGTTTGTGTTTGTATAAAGCGAGAGAAAACTGTATATAGACATATCTTTTCGTTCGCCTCTCTCACTTTATACAAACACACATGTATAAATTATGTTTGTGTTTGTATAAAGCGAGAGAAAACTGTATATAGACATATCTTTTCGTTCGCCTCTCTCACTTTATACAAACACACATGTATAAATTATGTTTGTGTTTGTATAAAGCGAGAGAAAACTGTATATAGACATATCTTTTCGTTCGCCTCTCTCACTTTATACAAACACACATGTATAAATTATGTTTGTGTTTGTATAAAGCGAGAGAAAACTGTATATAGACATATCTTTTCGTTCGCCTCTCTCACTTTATACAAACACACATGTATAAATTATGTTTGTGTTTGTATAAAGCGAGAGAAAACTGTATATAGACATATCTTTTCGTTCGCCTCTCTCACTTTATACAAACACACATGTATAAATTATGTTTGTGTTTGTATAAAGCGAGAGAAAACTGTATATAGACATATCTTTTCGTTCGCCTCTCTCACTTTATACAAACACACATGTATAAATTATGTTTGTGTTTGTATAAAGCGAGAGAAAACTGTATATAGACATATCTTTTCGTTCGCCTCTCTCCCCAGAGAATCTCGCTTGCCACTCTCCCTCGCCTCTCTCACTTTATACAAACACAAATGTATAAATTGTGTTTGTGTTTGTATAAAACGAGAGAAAACTGTATATACAAATACAAATACATATATTTTCGTCCTATACACTAAAGTTTGCTATGTAGCGCAATTATGCAAACTATAGTTATAGCATACAAATATGATTTTTATGTTTGCTAAACCTAAAATTTACTCATTAAAGAACTAGACTTACTACAACTTTCAAAGGGTGATACGCAAGAATGGCCCCGAAAAGGATTGATCTCGAACTTTTGTCCTCACTCAATTAACCACCACATCCACCACAACCCCCGCAACCACCACCACCACCACAACAACAACCCTGAGACGTAGCGCCAGCCAAAACAACCAAATTCCCATCTTGTAATCCGAACCCTCCACCGCCTATTTCCACATCGCTTGCTCGAGCTTTATCTTTATCATGCTGGCGTTTGCCGAGGCATATGGCACACAAAAGGAACGAAATCGGTATCACAAAAAAGCTAAGTATAGGCACAATAATTATTAAGTCCATAATAAATATGCTTGACAACTACTTTAATTAGAGACTATTTATAGCAAGTCAGCTGTTCCCAACAAATTTTAAAATACAATCGCCAGTAAAAAATAATAATTCCTAATAAGTATCTGAGTACAATTCTATATATCTCTTGATTCTTGTGTTTTAATTTTGTACAATATAAACTTCATTTTATCGCTAAAAACGTCGAGCAACAATAATTGATGTTATGGGGTATTCGACATAAAGAAATGTGTTCCTTTTTATAGGCTTAAGTTATTTTTAGGCTAGAGTAGCCTTTGAGAAATTCTGTCGGACCTTAGAATTTGAATATCTTTGTATTTGTACTAAAGAAAATTATTGAATATGTAGAAGGTATATTAGTTTGACATTTTTATGTACTCAAAGTTGTAATAATCAAATCACCAACACTTTATCGGGAGGAAAGGCTCAAAATAGTCCCACATTAATTTTGCCTATTTTTTAACATTAATTTTGTCCACAATTTTATGTAAGGAATGTTCAATCGTCTTTTTATATATTTAGTAGAAATAATAACTCTATGTGAAAGAAGGTGATAAGAAGAACACATTGTTCTGTTCAGTAGAAATATTACTGCAGCTAAACTAAGAACATCTTAACATATGACGTTGGAAGAAAAGAAAAAAAGTTATACTATTGCACGTGAAATTATCGTGATGAACCTCTCGACTTTACCTGCAATACAATTTCTACTTAACAAAACAAGATGTTTTTCTTCTCACATTCTCTCATATGGAGTTATTATTTCTACTAAATATATAAAATGACGATTGAACATATCATACATAAGTTATGGATAAAATCAATGTTAAAAAATAGGCAAAATTTTGGAGGGGGACCAAAAGTGCACCAATATTACAAACATAAGGGACTATTAATGCTTCATGTGAAAATTCAAGGATGACTTTGAGCCTTAACCCAAAGATGAGAGACTATTTTGAGCCTTTCCTCCTTTCTGGGAACTTTTCTTTTCAGTTCCTAAATCGAGCTCATATTTGACCTGGGAAATGCTAATCATGAGATTAGTTTATTAATCCATATAGTACTTGATTAAAGATTAGTTTATTAATCATTTAAGCTAGTTAATGATGGAAGACTAAAAGTAGAATATATAATCTTTGAGTCATATATACAATCCAGAGCGGATCTAGTGAAGGGTTCACTCTCGAATCCTCCTAGCAATACATAACTCGTTTGTTGATATGCATCTGATACAATTCTTTAAAAAAGATAATATTTGATGTTTTGATCTCTTTGTGAATAATCATAATTTTGTAGAATATTTGAAATGTCTCTTCAAAGATAATAGGTGTCGCTCTTGTATAGGCTTGAGCTTTGAAGAATTTTATATTTGAATTAAAAATAATTCATTGAATATATACCAAGTATATGCTTGATTAGTTTTTTTTTTTTTTTTTGTGTGTTTTGTCTAAAAAATTAAATCACCAGCACTTTCTCTTAACTTTTCTTTTCATTGTTTTAGTTCCTTAATCCTAGCTCATATTTGACTTGGGAAATAATAATGGTATTAGTTGACCTACTTAGATATAAATGAAGATCAAAATTGACATAATCAAAAGGATTACATGTAAATAAACTAAAAAAGCATCACATGAATATCAATTAAGTAAATTAAAATCTTGCAGATGTTAATAACACTATTTGCAAAGTGTATAAGCCACAACTTTAAGACTAATTTTACCACAAATTCATATTTTTGGTGGGTTGGGCCTTTGTTACACCTTGGGACTTGGGCCAACAAACCAGCCCATTTTAGAAGAACCAGTCTTGCTACAACTTTCAAAGGATGTTCTGCAAGAAAGCCCCGAAAAGGATTGGTCTCGAACTTTTGGCCTCACTTAAAAAGTGTCCATTGAGTTTTAGTAATGGGCCTAAATTAGTCTTACCTATGACGTAGGAGTTCAGAACATCTCAACAAGTCGGAGATAGTGAACCTATTCAATTGACAACAAGTTTTGTCTCACATGCAAATGTTTAAGTGAACCTAGTCGCTTGAAACAATTCATGGTTAAGTGAGACCAAAAATTCATGGTAGGAACATTTGATCAGCATGACATGCCTAAGAAACATGAATAAAAATGAGTGTTTTGGAATGCAATCAATGACAACTTGGCAAAACTTAGCCTAAGAGTCAAGTTATAACAACCTTACAAGTATTATCATACTAACACCTAAGTCATATATATACTCAAACTCAACACTAACAATAAGCATCATCAAACATCTTACTCGGTATAAGCTTTTAGCAAAGTGACAAAAACTTCCATCGCAATGGCAAATGTTCAAAATTTCAACTTCCCTTACTTCCCTCCATTCCCACCTCATAACTATCCATTTCCTCCACCAAGTGTGTCACCACCCCACCAACCTAATACACCTCCTTTCCCTCCGAAAGTGGCCCCACCACGCCCACCGGTTGCACCATCACCTCCAAAAGTGGTGCCACCACGTCCACCAGTCACACCATCATCACCACCAAAAGTGGCCCCACCACGTCCACCTGTTACACCATCGCCACCAAAAGTGACACCACCACGTCCACCAATTACACCATCACCACCAAAAGTGGCACCACCACGTCCACCGGTTAGACCACCTGCACCTCCACGTCCACGTCCAAGTCCACCGGTTACACCATCACCACCACATCATTATCCTAGTCCACCACCTCCATCACCAATTAAGCCACCACCCCGTCCTTTTTATCCTCCACCACCACCACACGTTGTTCCAACTCCACCCCCATCTCCACCAGGACATCATTCACATACCATCATCATTATATTCGTCTCGCTTGGTGGTCTGTTCTTTCTAGCATTTCTCTCAGTTGCTCTGTGCTGCTTCCTTAAGAAGAAAAAGAAGAAAGCCTCTCAGGAAATTGATATCGTGAAAGTGGATGAACACAGGAAAGTCCATGAAGATATCGTAACCCGTCCAGATGGAACAAAAGCTGTCATTCTGACAATTGATGAAGATATACATATAGATGAAGAAATCGTGAAAAGGGAGAAAATCGAGAAGGGTGCACTAGAACAATTGGGAGGCGAACATCTTGATGCTACAAACACTACGGCATCATCATCTAGTTCCAACAATCACAATCATGACCATAAAGGCTGATAAAATTTGAAACAGACAATCTCCATTCATATCGTTCTTTGTATCAATGACACAATAATAATCATCACATAATAAAGATGAGAGAAAAATGTAACAGGGACATTACAAAAAAGAGTAAGCAGAAAAAGTAAATCAACTTGATGTTTGTTAAAGAACCAAAACATGGTTTCTTCACATGTTTTTCTAACTCTAGTGAATGTTGATGTATTTCTAACGTTCATGTATGTAATGCAATGCAACCTTCGTTCCTTGTTATGAACTGCTTTAAATAACTATAATCTGATTCCTCCATTCTATTCACCAACTCAGCTCAGACAGCTACTTCACTATGAACCTAAAGTCACTCAGAAATTCAAATTAGAAAACATATATAGACACATAGAAATGGTGGGAATATGATTAAAAATGGATCTTTGGCCTAACTCAACTTAAAAGCTAACTCACGAGGAAAATTGTCTTAAGACCATATAAAGAAGCACATAATTCCCATTCCCACAGATGTAGAAGTCAACAGAACAAAGAAGATCTTTTGACAGTTTAGCAATTGGAATAACATGCTTCTACTCACTACCTTCCAATTTGTTCGGCCTACTTATTTTTTTTTTTATGACAAGGGAAACCCACAGCCGCTCCCTTTGGGGTGCAGGTGCGCACAGGGTAAAACCCCGCTCCTATGCAGTAGCTCGCAAATCACATAATTCGGCCTACTTTGTTTTCTAGTCCGTTCCAAAAAGAATGACTTTTTACCTTTTAGCGACTCTTAAATTTCAACTTTACACATGACATGTTTAGCCCATTTAGTAAGAGAGTAAAAAAGGCACAAATTTTATAGCAAGATGATTAAAACAAAGGATAGAAAAGGAATCAGCAAGTATTTGATTAGATAATCAACCAGATATATGTGTCCTAGAAGCTCAGCACAGCCGAAATTGGCAGCACCAGGAGTACAATCTGGTCACAAATCCATCATAAGTACCTGCTATATTTCATCATTTTCCTCTTCTATATCCATGTTCAAATAAATTAAACTCAGTTTTTAGTTGGAGAAGCGAAAAAGATTTATCCTTTTTACCAATAAGTTCATAACAATCCCTTCACTCACTTACATAAGATTAGAACAGAGACAGAAACAGAAATAAAAACTGCAGGATTAGAACATAACACAGAAGAAACAGAGCAGAATCCACCAGAAAGAAGGAAAAAATACCAAAATCTAAGTGCAGTCTCAGCAGCCAGAGTCCATATCAAGTATGAAACCCTAATCCATCTGCTACATACTTATTTAAAGTGAAATGACCAAATTTGACCCCCTAAACAAGCAACGACTAGTTTTTTTAGTTTCCACTCACTAAGTGGAGCTCGATTAAATATGAATTTTTTCAGAAAAGTCTCGTATTGCCTAACAAAGAGGGCTTCATATTTAGTGAATCTCTAATTAAGAATAAAAAGGTGTTTACCACTCTATGGCAATTTTTATTGGTTACCAACAGTGGAAGCAATTTCTTTAAAATACCCTAGCATTTTAACTTTTTACCTTGTTATATTTTGTAGCAAAAAAACCTTAAAAGGTTATTTAGTGTAGGGTATAACTATACTAGGGTATAAAAGAAAAAGTATAGGGTATATTATTTGATATTTGATTTGAGATATTAGTTAATTTTATTATTATTTTATCTCATTTTTATTAAAATAGTACATTATTATCTTATATAAAAGTAAAATAATCTTGAGTCTTAACCCATTAGATATGATTATTTCATTTCGAGTATGATATATAATTGTATCAATGATTATAATAGTAATTCAGACAGAAAAATGAGACATCGCATAATTTTTTTAAAGAAAAAACATAATTAATGTATGCTTTAGATACTAGTTTATGGGCACACGCTTTGCGCATAACCCCATATTAATAAGTATATAATATTTTAAATAAAGTTATTAGATTATGTCTTGAATAATAAACTAAAGTTGAAAAGAAAAATTGTCTTATCCTATCTTCCTAAAAGATAACGCTTTTAAAATGGAACAACTTCGAACAAAATTCAAATTCAAATTATTATATAAATGCATTTAATCGTTATTTCGAATTTGTAGCCTTTCTTCTTCTTCTTCTTCTTTTTTGGCATACTACGAAAACTGCTTATTTCATACATTCATGTATTCTTATAATACATATAATGACAATACTACAGTTTGCTTTAGCTTTTTGTTTTCGCAATATATAGAGCTTAAAATGCCTTTTTATATGATTTTTATCAACAATTACATTGAATTAGTAGTCAAATTCTTCAAATCAATGACCCACATAATATTTTAAAATAATGACTTTTTCTACTTGATATTGATTCAACATATATGAATAGTGATATAGTCTCTTCATTTGCTTGAAACGGTAAATTATTTAAATTCCATTTAAGTACTTTTAATTAGATTCTTAGTCTACAGGGTATATTATAATAAGAGGTAATGAAAAGACTCATTGCATTTATTATATGATTTTTATTTCTCGTGGTTTGCTTTTATATTATTTGTTTTATACATTATCCATAAAAATAAAAGAGTAAATTTAATAAGTACAACATAAATTTCTATTTCAATTTTTCACTTATACTTAACTTTTACATTAAAAATAATTGTAAACTTTTTTTTTGCAAAAAAATGTAACTGATAAATTAAATGGCATCAAATAGATACAAATTGTAGATCTCTTTGTAATAATTACTGATAAATGAAAGTAATTTCAAAAGAGTAAATAGGTTGATACTAATGACTTTGTAATAAGTGTTTGGTAGATTAAGAACTTATTTTATAATTTAGTTGATTCATTAAGTAATTTAAATTTTACTTATTAATATTTAATTAATTAAATATTTAATTTATTATAGGGAGAAAATGGTAATACTTTTGCATTGGTTAGTGTGACATTTTAATATTATTATATATCATATGTCACATTATGTATCATGTTATGTCCATTGGTGGACATTACATTTGTGCCTCGTTACTCTCATCAATTGTGTAAGAATGTGGTCATTAGTTGTTGTAACTCTTGTAACCATCGACTTTTCATTTTAACCATTATTTTACCTAATTATTCTTGTAACTTATGTAACCTTTGAGTCATTTATTTGCCCAATTTACTACCAATTATCTTCTTATTTATTGTAAAGAAGAATTCATCACTTATAAATACTGATGGTTTTACTTTGTGAAAAGAAGAAGAAAAAGATACAAGAGAAATAATGTAAGAAAAAAATGAGAAGTTTATATTGAGTTAGTGTAGTGAAAGAGAGAGAGAGTTGAGACAAAAGAAAATATTCTAGGTCTTCAAATACAAAGAAGAGAGTAATTATATATGTTGAAGAAGGTGTTCTTATGTGGACCTTTAGACTCTTCAACTAATCTGGAGTTGCTTGAGTTGTACGACATTGTTGGACAGTTGTATCCTGGACAGACAAGTCAAGAGTATTATTGCTAGATCGATGTAGATTATGCCGCAGTGGACTTGAATATCCTTAAAGAGAGCGAGATATCCGCACTTCAGCCTAAAAATTTATTTAGTCATTTTTGTTCATTTTATTTCAACTGTAATTTATTGTATTTTTGGTATATTACACCAACAATTTTTTTTCTATATACTAATAATTAATAACTTTGTAATAAGTGTTGGGTAGACCAAGAACTTACTGTGATAACGTTGTGTGCTTGGTAGACCAAGAACTTACATCGATAATTTTGTAATTAGTGTTTGGTAGACCAAAAACTTACGGTAATAACTTTGTAATAAGTATTTGGTAGACCAAAAATTTACATTACGACTTTGTATAAGTGTTTGGTAGACCAAGAACTTACGGTTATGACTTTGTAACAAGTTCTTGGAAGACCAAAAACTTACCGTGATGACTTTATAAAAAGTGTTTAGTAGACCAAGAACTTACAGTGATAACTTTGTAATTAGTGCTTGGTAGACCAAGAATCTTCATTGATAACTTTGTAATTAGTGCTTGGTAGACCAAAAACTTACAGTTATGACTTTGTAATAAGTGTTTGGTAGACCAAGAACTTACGGTTACGACTTTGTAATAAGTGTTTGGTAGACCAAAAACTTACGGTTACGACTTTGTAACAAGTGTTTGATAGACCAAGAACTAACTGTGATGACTTTGTAATAAGTGTTGACACCTAATTTTGACCCTACACAATATAAATTATCATTTTGAGCTTCTCCAATTTCAAACGATTTAAAATTATTAGTTTTATAAAATTTCTAAAAATAATAATAATAATAATATAGTTTGCAAGATTTTTTAAATAGTTTGTCACTTTTCATAAAGTTTAGATGATATATATGTTTTACATAATCATGTATATAATTAGTATATTTTATGATTATTCAAAAATCGTCTCAAAATAAAATAAAATATATATATATATATATATTTTATATTTTAAATATTAAGGATGGTTATAATTTTGAATTAATGAGTTTTATGGAATTCAAAATACTTTCAATTTATTTTTAAAATAATTTTATCACTTTTTAATAATAAATATGTATATTTTTGCAATCACGCTATTTTATAAATATTTGAAAATCATTAAAAAAGATTTTACATTTTAGTTAAATATTTTATTAATTTACTTTAAGTCATAGCTATAATTTCGAGTTGATTAGTCTTGTAATTGAATTAATTAGTTTATAATTAAGTTAATTATTTTTATTTTCGTTATTATTGAGAAGCTCATTAACTAATTTATATTAACTCATCTTATTTAAATTTTAATCAAATTCACCAATTAAATTCAATTTACCTTAAACCCATTTGACCAAAGTTTTTGGGCCTTTTTCAGCCGGCCCATTTCCAATTCAATACCTTCCTTCAGCAGCCCACTCTTAACCAGCCAAAATTCAAGCCCACAAATTTAATACCAAACAAAACCATTCCACACAATACACACATCATATCCAAACAATTCCAAGTGACCCAACAGTAATATACGTACAGCGGTCCTAAATACAACAAACGGTAGCCGACGCAGACCCGACCCTTGTACGTCGTTCTCCTTCTTCCTCATCGTGACCCGCACAAAGCGAAACCCAGCATCGACCCGAATTCAGCAGCTCACGTGAACCAGACAGCAGTAGTACGCGACTTTTTCTCCTTCACACGTCAAAAAGACGGAAAGCTGCCATCGTCTTCATTGATGGAACAGACCTGCAGTTGCGTCCTGGAACAGCCGCCTGTCAAGCCATCCACGCCCTCTTATCGTGCGGATTTTGGGGGATTTCGGTTGAAATTTTTCAAATTGGAGGATGAACTCGAATTCCTATTCTACCCTTTTCCCCCAATTTCGAACCCCAGTTCCCTTTCTATAAATACCTTCTTCTTGTTCTTGATTAAGGAGGACAGAGAAGAGTTAGCTAAGTGTTGAGAGGAAAGAATATATTTAAACCAAATTTTTTTTGAAGTTTCTCGGAGTCGTGTTTCGGTGAACATCGCTGTTCATCCCTGCTCGTTCCCGTTTCTAGTTTCGCTGCTCAAAAAAGGGTAAAATCCTCTTTCTCTTGACATTTCAATTCGTAGTTGATTAGTTCTTGGGTTGGAATTTTGTTCAAGCCATTCTGTGTGTTTTGCTATGAAAGCATAGTAGATGTATATTGTGCTTTTCTTTAGTATAAATTTTGATCTTTGTTGCTTATTGTTATTCATCATGTAAGATGACTTCTTTGAAAGGTAAATAATATTGAAAGTTTGAGTTTTAAATACAAGTAGTTATCGCTCTGTCGATTCGGAATCATATTTCTTGCTCCCTGAATGAACAAAAAAAAATGTGAATACTTAGACAAATCATTGTTAGTCTCATCTCTGTGTGAATTGCATTTTGTATGAAAATTGTTCCTCTCTTTTCAACTCTCATCGATAGCTTAGTTTGAGACATTTTCCATGATTAGTTTGCATTTAACCTCCTAGTCTAGTTCTCCTTGTTTAGCCTTAGTTCAATTGGTTTCTTGGTAATTATGTGTGACCTTCTTAATTGATAAATTCGTGATTTGCTCAAATGTTATTCTTGCCTTAGCTTTGGTCAGTCAACTGTAGCTATTAAGGCTTGACATGGTTCCTTCTCCTTGCTTCATTATACTTATGCATATTGTTCTCTGTTAGTGTTCCTTTCTCATATGTCCATATACTTAGCATGTGTGTGAGCTCGTTTTTTTTTTATTAAGGCTAGATAATGACTAGCTAGTTCTAACTTAGTTACTTCTATCCTAATGATCTTGGTTGGAATGTTAGGAATATTAGTTGGGTTTTAGGTTTGATTAGTTTTGATTTTAGTTGTATTGTTGCTTGCTGTCATATATCTTTGTGAGTAATAATTTGTCAAGACAAATTGAAATTG